>JABXWE010001634.1:0-84534 GCA_014611495.1 Limonius californicus
AAAACATAGCTGTGGCGTAACAAACATTGAACCTAATCTAAAATACAGAACTACAAAAAAGAAAGGGTGTAGAGTAGAGGAACCAATTATGGCCACCATGGAGAAGGTAAGAGTCAAATGGTACCGACATGTCCAAAGGATGGAAGAAATGAGTTGGCCACAACAAATACTTAAATGGAGACTATCACAAAGACATAAAAGAGAAAGACCGAGTCGAATTTGGATTAAGGATGCACGAGAGTGCATAGAAGCAAGAATCGTGGAAGAAGGTTAAAGAGATAAAGAAAATTGGAAAAGAGGTTACGAGAGTTTTCCAGTGTGATGTAGGGAAATATTATATGTGACGTGCTGTATACATATACAAGGTGTTCCTGTTTTAATCTTGAATACGTTGGGAAAATACTCTCCTGGTCAATCTGATTCAGAAAAATATGCCTCTTACTCGATTCCTAAGAAAGATATGGAGTGTTACAGATTACAAAAACAAATTATTTTTCATAATATCTTCTAGGAAAATGGAGCAAATCAAACAAACTTTTGTACGCTTACCTTTCTTGTGTAAGGCTATTTTTGGAGGTTATGTTCCCCCAAATTAGCCACACCAGTGGCGCCCATTGAGATTACAACGAATGTATTTCAAGCAAAAAAAAGTACGCCACTGAGTTTTTTTATTCGTTTTCTCTTTTTCAAAATCCCCCTTTAATTTGGAATAAGACACGCTTTTTAGATTATAGATTAATATCGTAGTTTCAAATATACTAGCTTTTTTCAAAATCATGCAAACCCTCTACGGAACAAAAATTATTTTGCGTTGGCCATAGACATACTAAAATAATTGTTTGAATGTCATTTGGAAATGTCAATCAGTTCGGGTACTTTAGTTGTTGATGTTGTGATATTATTAAAAAAATGCCAAGTTATTTTTCTAATACTGAGTACGCGGACGTTCACTTTGTTTATGGTTCCTGCAATAGAAGTTCTCATGCAGCAGTCCAGGAATATCGACACAGTTATCCGGAAAGAAAGTTTCTAATGTGTATGTTTTTTGTTGATTGTGTGAATTTGGTTTACATGGTTGACAATCCAATTCTCCGGGCTTTTAATGCCGCATTTTTCAATGCCGATTATATAATCATAAACAAAAGATTTAGAAATTCTATACGATCTGCTAAGACATATCCGGGAGCAGATGTCCATTCGGATCATGTACTATTATTAGCACGTGTCAGACTTCACTTGAAAAAAATACAAAAGAAAGGGCCACACAAAAGAATAGATATACAGAAACTTAGAAATGAAGACGTTAAAGAAATAACAAAACAAGAACTTAACAACAAAATGGAAGATATCTCCACACAAAATACTAATGAACTTGACATACAAGAAACGTGGAATAAAATCAAAGACACGATTAACACAGTTGCAGAGAGCAAGTTGAAACCAGACAAAAGAGGTAAAAAACAAGAGTGAATGATTGATGAAATTATAAATCTAATGGAAGAAAGGAGGAAATATAAAAATAAAAACAATACAAAATACAAGAAAAGTCATAAACTAATACTGAAGAAAATAAAAGCAGCAAAATAGATGTGGCTTCAGGGAATATGCCAGGAAATTGAAGACCTACAGAACAAACATGATACATTTAACTTACACCGCAAAATTAAAGAAACAGTGGGATTACGAAAAAAATGTGGTACTAATATTATTCAAGACAGAGATAACAAATATATAACTGATAAATATCAAAGAATAAACAAATGGAGAGAGTATATGAAAAAACTTTTCGAAGACGAAGAAGAATTAGAAAATTACTCGAGAGGAAGTTGAAAATGCCATACATGCAGAAATGTTCAAGTTAATGAATAACGAGCAATTAGCACTCCTAACAAATGTATTAAATAAAATATATAACACCGGAGAAGTACCACATGAATGGCTCTCATCAATATTTATACCAATCCCTACAAAGAAAAATACCACAAAATGCGAAAAACACCTAGTAATAAGTCTTATGAGCCACGTCCTGAAAATCTTACTGACGTGGTCTGATTACGAATCTACAAAAAACTAGAAGATAACTTTACAGAAAAGCAGTTTGGCTTTAGAAGTGGATTAGGTACTGGAGAGACTCTATTCAGCATACAAGTCCTAATACAAAGAGCACGAGATATTGACTGTGACATCTACGCAAAAAGGGCGGCCCAGGAAATCTTGGAATGAAGATGTGAGAACAGCGATGAGAGAAAGAAACCTGGAAGAAGATATGGTGTATGACCGAGAGGCTTGGCGACGGGGAGTGAGAAGACAGCGACCTGCTGTATAATTATGTATATTGCATAATGAATACATTGTAATATTGTATGTACATAATTAATCCCATTAATCTCCGCATGCTTCATAGATTTTGAGAAAGCGTTCGACAAAGTTCGCCATCAAAAACTTTCAGAAACGCTTAGAACATCAGGTATCCACGACAAGGATTTACGTCTAATATGGAACTTATATGCAGATCAACGAGCAATAGTTCGGGTAGAACAGGAGACATCAACTAAATTTAGGATGAAAAGAGGAGTGAGGCAGGGCTGTATACTTTCACCATTAGTCTTCAATGCTTACTCGGAGAAGTTATTTGAGTTAGCTCTCCAGGATATTACTGACGGTGTCTCTATCAATGGCGAAATAATTAACAACATGAGATACGCCGATGACACTGTACTTCTAGCTGATAGTGCTGAAGGACTTCAAAGAATAGTCGACCGAATAACTAATATAAGTGAGCAATATGGAATGAAACTCAAAAACAAAAAAACAAAAATTATGGTTATAAGCAAAAATAACATCATAAGAACAATCTTTTATGTTAATAACAGAGAACTCCAACACACAGAAAAAATCTTTTATTTAGGTTGCAATCTCAACTCAAGGAAATGGTACCATTCGCCAGAGATAAAAATGCGAATAGAGCCAGAGGGGCCTTCAACCGTATGAGAAAAATCCTATGTAACATAAAACTCAATGCGAAAACACAAACTCGAGTCCTCAGATGCTACATATTCTCTATCCTACTATATGGTGCTGAAGCGTGGACAATCACCGAAGCTTCCTGCACACGCTTACAAGCCTTTTAAATGTGGTACTATCGCTGCACGCTCTGCATATCATGAACCCACCACACAACCAATGAAACAGTAATGCAAAGGATGCAGAAGGTGCATGAAATATTAAGAACAGTAAAAGTTAGGAAAGCAGCATATTTCGGACACGTAATGCGCAACGACAAATACCGCCTGCTGCAGTTAGTCCTTCAAGGAAAAATTAAAGGGAAAAGAGGTACGGGTCGCAGACGGATTTCCTGGCTGAAAAATCTTAGGCAGTGGACCGGAATTACTTCTTCCACACTCTTTCGCTCAGCCGTTAATCAAACCATCTGGACAAATGTAATCGCTAACGTCCAAAGAGGATAAGCACCAGAAGAAGAAGAATGAAGAGTGTTTCGAACTTTAAAAAAAGACCACCGAAAAGCCTTTCATCTACAACCTGTGCAAGATTTACAGCTAGGGGACATAGAAAAACACTTAAATTTCTGCAACTGGATGTTGAATTGGGTCGCAGATCATCCGGAGTTCTTGCACCAAATACGAGTACAATGGACCGACGAGTCAAATTTTACGAAAGCTGGGATAGTTAATTACCACAATTTACATGTCTAAACGCATGAAAATCCCCAAGAAATCAGTTCTACTTTATCTTAAAACGAATTTAGTGTCAATGTCTGGATGTGGATAATAAGTAATCATCTTTCCGGACCACATTTCTTACCGTTACGTCGGAATACCACGCTCTTTCTCGAGTTTCTTGCTAACGACTTAGAAGACTTAATGGAAGATGTGTCCCTTAATTTATTGCAAAGATGCTGGATTTACATGGATGGGACGCCTCCACATTTTGGAATTGAAGTTAGCGAATGGTTAAGCAAAAACCATCCGATGGGTTGGATAAGTCGGATAGCGAACGCCAATTTTGCTCAACTAAATCCTGATGTGGGACCAGTACCCTGGCCCCCGCGGTCGCCAGGTCTAAATCCCATAGATTGTTTTGTATGGGGCTACTCGTATGTTAAAAAAAATTTTTAGCACACCCGTTGCAACCAACAACGAGTTAATTTTAAGTACAGAAAATACTTGCAGTGAGCTCAGGTAAAACCAAAAAATATCGGCAAAAGCCATATATCCATTAGTTTGACTGTGCCAAAAAGATTGTTAGGAACGATGGATTGCATTGTTTCTTTTTTATTTTACAGTACATTTTTCTAAGCATTCAAAGTTATTTTGTTTGGGGAAAAAATTGAAATAGTTTAGTGGTACTTTTTTTTTTGAAAGAAACCCGTTGTAACCCCATTGCACGCCACTGGTGTGACGCATTTGGAGGAAGATCACTTCAGAAAATAGCTCAACACAAGAAAGGCCCGCGTACAAAATTTGTTTGATTGATTCCTCGATAATATAATGAAAAAATTATTTGTTTTCGTAAGCTTTGATACCCTGTATGTTTCTCAAGAAGGTTATTTGTCATAGTTTTCTGAATCAGAATGACAAAGAGAGTATTTTCCCAAAAGTATTCAAGATTAAAGTTGAAACACCCTGTATAATATAATTGCTCGCTAATATATAAAATATATAAATGTTATTATTCGTTGCCTATCCAGGAAACATGTGCCAGAACTACTCTTGTAGGCAGTTCTTCTCTTAAAATACTTTCTATTACCTAAAAAGTGACAATTGAGCTGCCACACTATAATTATTATATAGGATTGTATACAAAATTGCAACAACAATCAAAAAATGCATAAATACAGGAAGATATGGGGTTTCCTCAAAAAAAAAAGACAGGCACATATAAGAATGAATCAAGATAACAATCTGCAGGGTGTTGTGTGAAAAAAAACCAATACAAACAGAGAAATACGAAAGTATAGTAATATGCAAGGTATCACATTACAACAAAAAATACTTTGAAAATTAAACTTTCTTTAGTTCCGTATAAAAAGAGTACTACTAAAAGGAACGTGGATTGAAGCCTAGGGTTTCAGCTAGTTATCGTTGGGTTAGTACCATCATATAGCCCTTAAATTTAACTTATGAGTGGTATGTTCAATTTAACGTTAACAAAATTATTAAGCTTTACTTCTTCTTGCTACCTATTTGAAAAATTGCAGTGAAAAATTAACTTTAATACCAGCTGGTTAGTTTAAAAATATTAAATCTATTAACAAACAAGCAAACTCTCATTACCTCTGCAGAAGGGTAGTGTAATTTACCAACACTTATAATTATGCATATACCAATGTGCTTTGACACAAGAGCAGAAAAGAATCTTCACGTTCATTCTAAAAATGAAGTACCGTAAGGACTGATCAAAAGCAAACATACAAAAGAAAAAACGTTCATCTGTGTAAACTGACGTCAAACTGGAAGCTTTAAATAGGACTTCCCTTCTGAACCAATTTTCTGCCAGTCGCAATAAAAAAATCTTAACAGCCCTCTTTACGGCCATTTGAATGTATAACAAGATCACGTTAATCCCAATGTGATATTCAACCAATTCATTACAACTGCATCTAATTTTGGCCGTGTGGAAATTTGGCACTTTCATTCACAACTCCAGGGCAACCGCCCTTTACTAGGATCAATACCGTGAAGTTCAGGGTTGTATTGCCCACTGGAACATACACGATAACGGTGATGGAACGAGGATCAATTACTTTGTTATTCCCCGGGCTTATGTTCGGCCCTAAACGGATTTATCTTCAACATTTCGGCGTACAACGAAAAACTTTGTTGAATTTTGTGTTCATTAAGCAAGCGGATTTGAAGTTTTAAAGTACTTAAACTTCCTTTTATTTCATCTACTTTAGTAGAATAATTAGAAAATGTAAACGAATCTTCGTAGCTTTTATTCAATTAAGTATGAAAATGGCGCGTAGATCGTCTCTAACTTCAAAAATAATGTTCGCCTAAGGTCAAGGCATAGATATCTTATGTATAGTATGTTCAAGAAAATAATAGCATAACATTCGCAGGCATTACAATCATTCCATAAGCTTCTCAGACCTGCTAAAATTGTTTAATAGAACGCGATAGATTCTATACAAGTACTATCAAGATGTTAGATTAGAAGATCGGCATAAGGCTACATTAATAAAGTCTAGCTATCACTACATTGAAGTTTTTACTTCATATCTAAAGAAGATAAGAATATTCCATCTAAAGAAGTCAGTCGATTACATTTTAAAAGTGCACTGTAACGATTTCCGCGCCTAACAGAAGGCAACCCGTTTTACATGTATAGGAATTTTAATATTTCGAAGTTCGTTCAGGTCAACCCGACGCTGCGCGGTTTTGAGTTTAAAATTTTGGGGGGAAGGAGATTGTAAAAGACAATTTTCCGTAATTAGGTCAGTGGGTTAAACGTTGTCAACCTTACCGGACGTTTATTGTGAATAGTGAATTATTTATTGAAATCGTTTGTCGATTGGGAATTAGTTTTCCGCTTTGAGAGTCACTTCACACAGGAGCTTTTCCCATAGTTGAAGGGAAACAAATCTCCAGGGATTTATTTTCCAATATAAAATTTACTCTGGTAAAGAAGATTTGGTTTGGTGTTATGCCAGAGTCCATCAACTGGTGAGTTGGTTATAACCAGAAATTGTTGTCTTATCGTAATTTCCAGAATCTGAATTCTAATCTCAGATAAATTTTTTAGGCAAAATTCGTACAGCGGGACTTCCAAAAATTAAGACGACGCAGTAGAAAAACTCTACATTTATACGTATTTTTCAAATTGATACGCTGTCCTCGCTGAGTAACCTTATGAGGATTTTTTCCCGAACCGAGTGGACACCTGGGTCTATCGATAGAAAGTCTGGTGTACGGTCGAGCTGACTGCCGCTACGTATTGATCAAGGGAAGTGCATTTTTAAAAACTGTATAACCTTGTCTTGTTGTTTACGATTTCGTTATGTTTATTTATGAATTAATTTATTAATTGAATGGGGTCAACGAATTGCGTCATTGGGATTTAATTGGGGTTATGTGTACATATGAAATAATATTGTAATATTCCATATTCCAATTTTACGTAAAACAGATATACAGGGTACTCAAATAGTGGGTTGATATTGCGTTTGTAAGAGTTCACGCCTTGACGATAGTTTTTGATCGTTGATCACGCATGTATTCGTGACGCGAAGGCCTTCGAAGTTACGGAATGCGCTAAAAATGTCTAGCATATGGTTGTGTAGCGCCATAAAGGTCCTAAAAATTGTTTGAGTGTTGCCAAGCTAATTTTCGTTATATTCCGGTAGAGTAACGTAAAATTGGGACTTCTACTTTTATTTTAAATCATTGTTTTTGCTTAGAAATTTTAGAACTGTGAATGGGTTTTGTTGGTTTATTAAGTAAACAGAGATTTGGTTGCAACTTGTCTTTTATTTTACGACGAAGTATTTGGATTTAAGTCTACGTAAAGGATAGATATAAATAATATAAAGGTAGGTGATTATTTTTCTTGGGGTCCGACTTCTCATTTACCACCTCGGACGATGCTAGAAAATTATAAGTTGGTAGCGCCTATTAATTATTTGTTTTGAACCTACTCCATCTTCGATTGGGTTTCCGGGAATCTAGCATCTGTCAATGTGTAATTGTCTACCTAAACAGTGGCGGAGTGATGAGGTTGTTTTTGTAATTCAACCAATTTTTGTATATAGTAAAGATTAAAGGCGGGACAGCACATTACGCATGTAATACAGTTTTCTCCCCAATGATAATAAATATGTTATCAAGAGGCAACATGCGAAGAAGAACTCTTAAGCTTTCACATAGATTGGCAGAAATTCACAAGCTAAGTTAGAAGTCCCAGCAAATTTGTCATTGCTTTTGTTTTCCCAATTCTGGTCTATCCTGTCCTACTTATTCTTTATGGGATGTCATACAGATTAGGAAGAGATGACAGAGCAGAAAGTCGAAAGAGCTCTACTTGTAGTATAAGTTTAAATAAAACTTATAAATTTCCATTGACCATATCCTAGAAACATATTTTAATATGAAAATTAATAATAATAATTAAATATATCCAGTTGTGGTTCTAAACACTATTCTTTATTTAGAATAAATATATTTGTTTTAGGTATAAAACAGAAGCGCCAATGTAGTGATAGCTAGACCCCGGTAGAGCTTTAATTAAGAAAAACCTTGAAATAACATGTATAGAATCTATAAAAATTCATAAAGCAATTCTAACGTCGACTATGTCCAAGTGTAAAAAGATTAAAAAATAACTTATGGAGTGGTTGTATTCTCTGCATATGTTATGTTACGTATTCAAAAATAATTACCTTGCGTTCTAGAATAACTGAAGTATACTTTGATAACTATTGAATAATTTGCATCTGTATGGTTTAAGTAAAGACGCACGGTTTGTTTTCCATAATCAAACCTCACTGATATTTTTATTGATCATCCTGTAATATTTGTATAAGATGTTTTACAATTAAGTTGCTTAGAAGTTTTCATTATCAAATAATGATCGACTTACTTATTACAAGGCTTTCTTTAAAATAGACACGGCGTTTGACCTGTATTTGTTGTTTTAAAAACGTTTGTGCCGAGGTTATGTCACACTATATAGAGTGTGCAAATTAAGTAATATAGCAATGGCAACTTTGATTAAACGGGAAAAATTGTAGGTATTTTGATACTTCTGTTTAAATTGAGTAGTTTTTCAATAGTAGGTAATTATTTTCCTACTTATTTAAGTTTTCTAAAACCAATTAGCCAAAAATATTTAAGCTAGATAAATGTACTACATATTTTTTTAAATATAGTCCTAGCAACTTTGGTTTCATTAGAATGCCTATTTTTTCATCTTAAATGACACATAGTTATAGTTCGATAATACACAAAGTCATATTTTTTAGAAAATAATATTAACTCTGGCAAAATAAGGAGTACAATATAAATAATATCACAATGTTTATTCAAAATAATTTCCATTTACTTTAAATACAATTATTTTGTGACCGTCTAAAAGTATTTGAAAACAGTCAGCAGAAGCATCCCAAAAACCTTCATTCGTTTTGGCAGTTACTTTTTTTATTTTTTCGACAACCTGAAATTCTTTCGCTTAAAATCAGTAATTGATCTCAACAACGTCGCGTTTCATGAGAAACGACTTCACAATCAGTGCAGAATGAGCAGGTATATCTTCATGCAATGATATCTACATGATTTCAATATAGAATACAATACACTATTTACTGTTCTTCAAGCACATATTACTTAAAAATCACCTTGTGTTTATCGAAAACGGAAATCAGCAAGGTTTTAATTCTGTATTTTTTGAAACAAAATCATTGCTGTTTTTTCTCATCCACTGGTTGTTCTAGCGTTTCGTTACAGTATCCTAGTGAAACACTCATAACTTATCACCAATGACAATAACTATTTACTATTTACTATTAAGAACATTTACAATCTGTTTGTGCTCATCCCTATGAGTATGTGGGAGGAATTTTGCACACCATGTAAAAGTTGTCGAAATCGGCTCCTTATTAATGTTCAAGACATCTGCCATCATTCGACGAATATTTCAGCAATTAACTGCTTTAATTTTACGAGCTCTTGGTACTACATTTACATTTCAAGAGATCTACGAATGGTCTTTAATATCATCAGGTACATTTTTTTTTAGCAATCAATTTAAATGCACTAATATGACTTAACGTGTTACTACCGCCCACAATTTTCAATATTTCATACATTTCTGTTGGGAGCTTTTCTTAATTTACAGCAGATTTTAATATTTACTCGTTGCTCCATGACGGCAAACAGAAGTACAATGTATGCTCTAGCATCTTGCGCAGAAACTAACAGTTGTTGAATATTCACTTGACTACCATCTATTGATAAAACTGTGCACTAATATATGCTGCTTCACTTCTGGTAGAATTATGGAAATATTTAAAACATTTCGAGCTTGGGTTGGGGAAACTTATAATTTTTTATCACTTATAATGTAATTCTCTTCTGACTCAATCATAGTAGAAAACCTACACTATACTTGAAGTAGAAATATCATTTTTGGAAACTGCGAAGAAAACTCTAAAAGCAAAGTATTATTTGCAGCACAAAATCTCTCACGCCCTTGCAGTAATTTGGAGAATGAGCACTTTCGCCATTTTATGATTATTACAAAAACGTATATAACCAACAAAAGTATTTTACTTGCAGTTATCAGAGCCTTCAGTATGTGTCTAATTTAATCAGAAATATGGTTTAATCATTTTTGAAGATGTATTGCTGTGGAATGTTCTTATAAATTAGAAATCGAAACACTATTCAATCACTGAATACATCCCTGTGCTAAAAGCAGGAGGAAGCAAAAATGTGCAGCAATATGGAATCTCTATAAAAACCAAACGTAAACCAGGCAATAAAGATATTCCACCTTATTGGTCAAGATGGATGTATTCATTTACAGCTGCCGTAAAAAGCTGTTTTACGAACTCATATTCAATAACCAGTTTATGGCTTCTATGAAATAGTAAAACTAACAAGTGCATAAAGCTGCGAGCATATACAGAACGACAGAACAAATTGGCTGTGTTCATTTCTGAAAGAATAATAGAGTTATGCTAAGGAGCCACGGTGGCCGAGTGTAGTCAGGATATGTGGTATATTACCGGACAGAGCTTCCTATAAAATTTTGGTTTCGACAACTTGACTTATTTTCCTATATCCAGTTTGTTGTAAATACTACCTCTGAATTTTTAAATGATTTTTAGATGTAAATCGTATACAGTGCTTCCTAGTTAACTGAAGTATGCGTAAATGTCAAAGCGTGTAACCCCCATTATGGTTATTAGGTATCATCACTGTAGTGTGAATAAACAAGATAGTCCACCAAAGAATATACAAACTCTGCGAAGAACCAGTGTCATCTACAAAGTTAGCCTTCAAAATCGCAGTGGGTATAAGTGAAGACTTATTCAGCACCCAAGTACTATTTAAACCATGTACGAAATTAAATGCGATGTCTATACCTGTTTTGTAGATTACCAAAAGACCTTCGACAGAGTAAAAACAGCAGAAGATGATATAAATTTTAGGAAGCATTAGGCCAGATGATAAAGATCTGAGAATCATCGTAACCATATACTGGAACCAATCTGCTTCAATGAAACTGCAATGAAAAAACATAGAAAATATAAAGATCCGACGAAGTAAGACAAAAATGTATATGATTCCTACTGATGTTATACATCTACTCAAAACACATTTTCAGATAAGCTTTAGAAGATATACCTGTAGAGTTTCTTGTGAATGGAAAAGCCTAACCAACATCTGGTATGCAGATGACACGGTCATATTTACTGGTAGACCAGAGAACTAACAACTTCCCATGAATAAAGAGCAGTTAAAGTTGCTGTTAACGTAAATATAACAAAATTAATGTTAATTCGCAAAAACAACATCTCCGACTGTCATGATAAATCTCACTGAACGTGCAAAAAGACTACACATCATGACCATTTAAATCACTCAGACGAGAAAAACATCCGCATGGAAAAAGCCAGAGATGTATTCAGCAAAATGAGTGCCATATTCAGAAGCTACTATTTAACAATAGCTTCCAAAATAATATTTTGGCCCTGTTATGTGTTCCCTGTTCTGTATTATGGACTAGATTCATGGACCTTGACGGATACAAGCAAAACTTAGACAGCAATTAAGATGTGCCTATATCGTAGGATGTTACGAGTGCCATGGACAGACCGGGTCACGAATGACGAATTTGGGGATGGAAAAAGCAAAAAAGTGTTAGCTACTGGAAAAAAATGGTCCAATGTCTCGAACACATAATGAGAATTGCAAGCAGATTTCATCTACCTCTTACAAGGAAGAAGAATTGTTGAAAGAAAAAGAGTATCATGACTCCAAAATCTAAAAACCTCGTTTTGTACCCATTACTCAGGGCAGCCAATCTTAAGCAAGATGGTTGCCGACATCCGGAGCCGATAGGAACTACGAGAAAAATAGAAATAAACAAACAACAAGCCAGTCAAGGGTTCTTCCTTTCAGCTGTTTTATTCCTTATTTTCACATACTGAACACGAGACAGATAACATACATGAAAAAACGGCTAACATAAAGATTTGGATTCAAAGATTTATAATATGCAGATGATATCTGCCTAATCAATTAATGAATGGGTCATCTACAAGTAAGATTGGAGCAGTTGAAGACAGTGGCAAAACATTATAGAGCTTGAGATAAATACAAAATATACTAAAACAATAAGACTAACCACAGACGATTTGATAGAGGTAACATAAGATAGATTGAAGAAGGAGCAAGGCTTTTAAATGAAAAAAGAGGATGTCAAAAAGATATCAAACGAGAATTAATGGAGTAAAAATTGTTTACGAAAAAATGCGAGTCGAAGATAGAATATCTGAGGAAGAATACTAACACATAAAGGACAGCGTACAAGCTGCTGCAGAAGAAGTCCTGGGTTTATATCAGCAAAAAATTAAACCTGATTGGTGGAATAAAGAAGTAGAGAAAAAAAGTCTGAAGAAAAAACAACTGTCCTACCTAAAATTCCTTCAAAGCAATAATATTAATATAAACAAAAATATGAGACTAAATAGGGAGGTAAAATGAAAACTGATAAATAGCAAGAACATAACATGGGAAAAATGATGTGAATATGTGGAACAATTTATATTAGGTACAAACGAATACGAACAACAAGATTAACATAACAAAGATAACTCACAACCAACGGACAACACACTTCCAGAACCTTCTAGTAGAAAAAAGAACACCGTTTGCAAAACAGACATACATCAGAAAACAAGGAAAACAATACCTGGCCCTAGATACTGCACAAATACGGGTAGAAATTAAATCAGAAAAAAGTAATAAATCCGCAGGTCCAGGAAGTATATACAGATCGTCTCTGTTTTTTTGGAAACATAGGAAATACATGAGTGCAACAAGGAGGTGGGATAAAAGATGGAGAAATGATATATAGGGTTTGGGGAAGGGAAAATAAGTATCCATGGACACCAACAAATAGTATGCCTTGACCGTATTAAATTTAATTTAATGTCATTTTGGTCTATTTGTCATATTACATTTAATTTCCAAATAATTTGTAGTAAAATGAAATTATTAAAATGACTTACACACTAGAAGAAAAAATACAAATAATTAAGTGGGTTTATGCCGGTAACTCAATTATCGACACAATTAATTTATTTGTAAATGCATTTGAAAATCGTCCTATTCCATCTCCATCAACAGTGTCGAAGACTGTGAAACATTTTGAAGAAAGTGGATGTATTGCAAAGTGTAGAAAATGTCATCCAACCAATGGCAACCGCATCAATGCTGAAAAGGAAGAACGTAAGTTGTTGGTTTGTGCAAGTGTAGAGCTAGATTCTTCTAAATCTTGCCGACAAATAGCTGAAGAAATAGGTACCAATAAGGACACCGTTCAAAGAACTTTACAAAGAGAAGGATATCATTCTTATAAAATAGCTACCAGTCAGCAAATCTTTCCAGAAGATAAAGTAAGAAGAATGGAGTTCTGCGAAGATATTATGGAACGGGCAAATAATGACGATCATTTTATTTCAATGATCTGTTTTACAGACGAATCCTCATTTCCATTACTTGGTAGACATAATCCGTCCGCCGTTAGATTTTGGTCGCGTAAAAATCCACATATTCGAATGGATTACAGGACTCAGTATCCTCAGAAGCTGAATGTTTGGGCTGGGATTTTAAATGACGGCGTTATTGGGCCGTTTTTCATTGAAGGGAATTTGAACGGAGATAAATATTTGATTATGTTGCAAAACCAAATAATACCTGCGTTACAACAAGTTCCTGTTGATTTTCAACAAATTTGGTATCAGCAAGAAGGCTGTCCGGCGCATAACACTGCTGTGGTGCAAGGATATCTGAATAATATCTTTCCTAATCGTTTGATTAGCACACGGGGAACAATTTTATACCCACCGAGATCGCCCGACTTAGCTTTACTTGATTTCTTTGTATGGGGGTACATAAAAGAAATAGTTTACAACAGCGAGAGGACCAACAATCTAAATGACTTGCGTCAAAAAATTGTTGATGTTTTTATAACCATTACTCCTGCAATGTTAAATAAAACACGGCGAAGTTTTTACAACCGGATGGGATACTGTTTAGCTGAGCAAGGGGGTTTATTTGAACATTTAATATAGTTTTCATTTTGTTAATAATTTCGTTAATTTTGTATGAAATTCTTTATTTGCTTTGATAATACTTTTCTTTATTATTTTGTACTGATTTTAATTATTATTGACATGCATGTCACATACAATTACATTTATTATGTCAAATATGTTAAATTGATTTTCATAATAACCATAGATACTTAAATTCCCCGCCTTTCATCTCCTACGGTCTGTCCTTGTTGCACTCATTGCTATGTTTCAAAAAAAATCGAGACAATCTGTATAATTATTGCGTTAATCTTGTTCATAAATAAATAAGCTGAGTCGAGATATAAGTGATGTACTTTGTAAATATGCTCAACTATTAACACATAAATGCTTACCTTTTAGATTACGAATTATTCATAGAATTGCTGCTTCGCTGCTTTTTCCTTAAGTAACTAACAAATTTAGTTATTAAGTTTATCAATTTCTGTTTTTCAGAATTATTCTACTGATCCGATCAGCCAAATATATACAAATTTAGATTTATTTGATAGACGCTTCTATCGATGTGGCGTTATGAGAATGAAAAACTGGAAACAGGTGGACGGAATGCCCAATTAATATACAGATTCTTGATGTGGCAAGTGACTGAATTTTATAATAATTATAAGAAGCACATTGCTATTATCTATTTAAGGCAGGCTCGTTTAAAATCCATTACTCGCAGAATGCTCCAATTTGTAGACGCCTGTTACCCAAATAAACGTATTCGATGTTGTAAACCAATTTTATGTGCATTTACGTCAGCAGACCTGAATTTTATGAATTTTTTCGTGCAGACTTAATATACCAGCACGAAATGTTTGTAGTTTAAAAATATACATTATTGCTATCGCTCCATGACATAGTGAATAGTAAAAGGAAGTATCGTTTCAAGTCAACTGTACATAAATAGTAGCTCTTACTTTCTCTTTTAAATAAAGTTTATTTACAATCTACTCTCCATGGAGTAATAAGTAAATGTGATGACATTTAATAGGCTTGAGCATGCTTCTCAGAAGTATTAGCTTACTATATTTTATTTACCAAGTTCCAAAACAAGGATGATCAATTGATCATGTAGGGTTAGCATATTTGTAACTTTTGGGGAATAGGGATGCATACCTTTACGAACGCTCACAGATTTGCAAAACTATAATAATATACAGGAGGACTTATTTTTCTAGGGGTAACAGCAAATGTTCCTTCTAACCATCTACTAGTGCATTAAGAACTTCGGAAGGACTATCGGGAGGAAATATATTAATGCTGGAATATAAATAGAATACTATTCAGATTCATTATTTCGATGAAGCTCTGCTGACATCAAATAGTTTTAATTTTTTTCTGTTCATGTTACTGTTAGCATAGGAAAGAAGAAGTTTTTTTATTACCGGCGTAGAAAAAAGCAAATCGTTCCTCGACGTGCTTTGAATTTATTAAATTTCAAATATTAGTGGTTGTTGCTCAAACAGGGCGCCTAAGAAGATAATTATCCTCCTGGATGTACAAATTTCCAGCCGCTTGTTAGTACGGCATTAAGCAAATTTATTTAAAAATTCGAAGACGGTTAGATAAAAAAATTCATAAAAGGAAATTTGAATCGCGGTGCACAGGCACAGTAATAGGGGTTACATAATAAGTTTGCCGTCTACCACATAATCACGTTTCTCATTCGGTACATTCGCGACCCGGATGTTTCGCAGCCCCTAGATTGAGCCGCTCGTCATCATCGTCACGTGCTTCAAACACGCATATCTTGAATATCAATATGCGCCTCTTAAGGAGATTGAGACAAAAAATCGCTTTAAGCATAATGCAAGACAAGGCCTTGCTCCTCTCGTTGCTTTTTCAATTGCTTCTGCTCCTGTATAATACACAACGTGCGGAGTACTGCATGTCACATGTGCATTATTACTTTACCGGTAGAGCAGAGTTTACATAAAAAGCTCGCTTGCAGATTGCACTAAGTAATTGCGTCCCACAGAAAGATGTGAACTAGGTCTTCTACTGCTTTCTATTTTCCCGCCTGCCACCTAAATGTAACTAACTTTAATTAGAAAACTGTAAGAAACTTTTAATTTCTATCTTTTTTTTGGTATATATAGTGTGGTGAATTTTTCGATGCTTGCCATTGGTACCTCGGAAATGGTACGAGATACGAGGTCGGTTAAAATATACAGAAAAGTAACTTTATCTTCAAAAAAAATGAATCAAATATTAAAGTGAGACATTGTATTGCTGATTGTAATTTCAACTATTTAAATATTAAACATTTTATATTATATTGGTCTCACGAAAATGTCTGTTTTCCCAGTTATCCACGGCTATATTTTACATTTCAAACTTGATTTGCTTTTCAACATTTGCGAATAATTGTTATTTGAACCCGCATCCTGGAATAATTCCATGTCAATACGTATTCTTCCACTATCTGTAGGGTAAAAGTGGGATGGTTGCCCTAGGAGGATAGATGCCCCGTAATTTAAATTGAGATTTGTAAACATAACACTATCGTAGCTAATACTTCTAAGCAAAGGTGGACCCCTCACGCCACCGGTGTGCGAGCGGCAACCCCGTGTATCGAACGTAGCGTGTGTTATTTAGTAAAGTTTGATGACTTCGCTCACCGACAACGCGGATTACGAAATCAACGGTTTCTTGAAAGCGTGTAACTATTCATTTTAAAAAGTAAGTTGATTTTATTTTATTGTTATTTGCAAGTGTATGGTTTGAATATCGCTAATTGGTAGAGGTTTTGAAATTTTATTTATGGTGTTTTGTTTTAAAAAAGGGGCATCTATCCCTACTGAAAAGGATAGACGCCTCGACTTTTTTGAGTATAGATGCCCCTAAGGGAGAGCTTTTTTGCGATATCTGACAAGTTTTTAAACAATCAAATCTCTGCAGAAGATATCGCAATTCACCAAACTGAAGAGGCTCTAGAGCAGGAACCAGGTCCATCCAATGAATCAATTCTAGAAGCTGACCGAAATGTACCCAACATTTCTCCCGATAGGAGATTTTCTATTTCAAGTCCATCGATTCTTTTGCCAAATAGCAATAGCAATATTAAACATCATTGATAATTCAGAAAAAGAAACACCAAGCAAATATTTGCATGTATGTTCTCCGCTACCAAAAATTTTGGTTCCATTATATAGGAGAGGAAAACAATTTGCTAGAAAGAAAATATTGAAGCTAAGAAAGTTAGGGCTAAAGGTAAGGCTACTCCGAACATACCTTGCAAAAATAGACGTCGGCCAGCTGAAACTGATATCCAGAAGAAAGTGCCTGCAAAACGCTTTAGGAAAAGACCAAAAAAAAAATATCAAGTTCAGATGAAAATGAAATGTCTACAGAACATTCTGATCAATCAGATACAAAAAAATATTTAGAATGTACAGAATGATTTGAAGGATATGGAAAGACCAAATCAGCTGCTGATTGGATACAATGTATTATGTGCAAACAATGGTTACATGAGGTTTGTACTATGTACGGTGACTATTGCAACAAAATGTGGTCGAATAAAACGTGCAAATTTAAGAAGTGAGTTTTTTGTTCTATTATAATTTTTTATAAGAATATAATAATTAAAACCTAAGTAATAATAATATAATAATTAAAAGTATAATAGGTAATTAAAACCAAAGTGTAATGTGCCATTAATAAAGATTAAAATAAAACGTATTAATTATAAATTTTCTGTGATTAATCCCTAAGGGCAACTATCCTCATAGCGCATCTAACCCATATAGTAGGCATCTATCCTCATAACTAGTACTGGGAATTTCATTACTTTTTAAAATACATGTTATAGTTTTATTCAGTTACTCTTAACTACGTAGTAGCTAATAGACATGGTTTTCTTCAGAGATAATAATCTGTTTAAATATTATTATTTTTTCGGGGAAAAACAGTCAATTTCAAAATGTGGGGCAACTATCCCACTTTTACCCTATACTAAAATGCTATAGAAAAACGTCCCTTTATTATTTGTTTCCTAAGGGTTAGTTGAGGTAGAATTTTTCCAGATAAAAACAAAATTGAATAATAGAAAACATTCCTCTACCAGGTTGAATTGCACCTCGGGTATTGGGTAACTCGAATCCATTCTCTAATCTTCTAATTACTAAAGGGCCGTAAAATTAGTCACTTTTAGGCCCTAATAAGAAACAGTCGCTTGAAACCCATTTCAGGGATTTTAAGCGATAATAAGTAGGCATTAAATTGGTCATTTTTTTATGAAATGAAATGAAATATGAAATATGTTTTAAATTTCAGGAATATCCCTGGAATAATGAAAAATGCTACTTTGCTAAAACCGGACCCTAACATTAAGGTTGGAGTATATTTAACAATTTCAAAACAAAATACTCGTTCCAGCGCAACATTTTGACAGTTATCAAAATATATACAAAGCTGTAATTCTCAGTAATTTAACGATTACTAATATATATGTTTTGTTGTTGCCTATTAAAAATAGAATCAATTTGGCTTTCAAAGTATATTACAAGTAAAGCAAAAATATTTTTACCAATCAGATGTAATTTGGCTACTCGAATCGAAAATCCCAATGAATGCGCAGTGGTTGAATAACGGTTTATTGACCAACGAAGTACATTTTCAATCGAATGATGGTGTTAATACTCACAACTGTAAGATTCGGTGTGCAAATCATCCCCATACGGTTATTCAGCAAGTACTACATGATTTTAAGGTTACCGTGTGGTGTGGATTCACATCCACTTTTCATTATAGGACCATACTTTTTGAAAAGTATTAAAGACCAGTTACGGTTACAGAACATTGGTATTTTGATACGCTGCAGACTTTTGTTATACCCAGTTCACGCAACCATGATATGCATCATAAAGCTCATGCAGGATTGTGTACCTCTTCGTAATTATAATCCAGTCAAACAACTATTAATTAACATGTTTAACATTTGTTTTTGTGTAATATAATAATTCAACTGGTGGGTGTTCAAACTGAAGTATTTAAGGACCACTGTTCAGAATTTATATGTAGAAAATATCGGCAAACATAAGTAGAAATTTATGAAACATATTAATAACTCCAGCGATACTACTACTATACTCTTGGTAGGAAAACTATAAATAACAACTAGAGTAAAACGATTATTAGCATAAGGTACCATGATTAGTGATTGAACAGAGCATCAAGCAACTCAAGAACGAATAAAGAGGTGACCGATTACTTTTGATTATTATTAAAAGATGCTAGGAAGCGAATGATCTTATTAGAAAAATGCTTTTGTATGGTAAAACAATTATATGTAAAGGACCCTTTGGATGTCAATTACCTACTTCCTCTCTGCACAAATCTGCAGTAACTGTTGTAGTTATTACACAGAATATCAAATATAATTTTTACATGATTTGGTTTTCCTTTTGTTTTTAAAAATGTCTTCTTATTCGTATCTACTATATTGTGATACAGACTTTCGCAGATAGACTGTATATTTTTGTTGCACATTCTCAAATCGATAAATTTACATTGCTGGAACAATGTTTTGCAGCAGATCACGAATTATACTTTATATTTATCCATTAATGGATAAACGTTGTCACTCTATATACATTTGAATAGCAGGCAGTTAAATATTTAAACGAAAAATACATTTGTATATGAAAATTTAATAGCACGTAGACAAGCTACATGTTTCAGAACTTAAAATCTTAATTTACGGTTAGAAGCTAGGAATGTAAAATACATTTTAGGGGGATTGATTTCAAGGATACCGAAATAATTACAAAATGAACTTATCAGTGCAGAAAGAAACAATAACGGTTTTGCTATTTTCGTTTTCTTGGCTGTTATTTGATTTATGCTGATTTGTGGTTTCTCAATATCGGTAGTTGCGTATGTATTTATTGACATCGTTGATATTAAGGGTAAAAGTTTAACATAGATTATCTGAAAATATTTACTCAATTATTTACAGTTAGTATCCTACTCACTCAGAATTGGAATTTGTGTCTTGTGGATTATCCCATGATTTCCAGTAAAAATTGGTCTTTAAATCTCAGTAGTGATCCTAATTTCCCTATGATCAATTTTTAAATTCGTTTATGATTATTGGTCAGTGCAAATTATAAATTTTAATTAATTATTATCTTGACTTTTCCGAATTTTGCATGATGATTTCGTTTTACATTTAAAGCGTATTATCGATTAGTAATTCAATTTTCACACCTAAGAAGCTATAATGAAATTTAATCATTTACCCCAAGCAAACGAATGCCGCTTTGTTTTCTAATTTGAAGAAGTCAGAATATATAATAAAACTACAGAATAATTGATTTTAATAAATAATCGATAAATTGGTTTCTATAGCAGTTGTTAAAATATTTTAAGAATAACTGTATAAAAGTGATTCAAAAGAAAGTTACATTTTAAAGTTGCTGTAATTTTTCGAAAACTCTACTGATAATATCTTCACCTTTTTGTTCTTCAACGTGAAAAATCTTACTTCTATGTTGTGAACAGTATTTTCCAGTAGATCTATTTCGATTTCTTCAGTTTGTTGTGAAATTGAATTTTTCAGTTCGTCGATAGAAATATTTAGAAAAACTCCCGCTATCCAGGTGTTAGCAAGATGTCTATTTATTACGCTAAACCTGTTAATTAATAGTTGTTTGACTGGATTATAATTACGAAGAGGTACACCATCCTGCATGAAGATTATGATGCATATCATGGTTGCGTGAACTGGGTATAACGAAAGTCTGCAGCATATCAAAATACCAATGTTCTGTAACCGTAACTGTTCTTTAATACTTTTCAAAAAGTATGGACCTATAATGAAAGGGAATGTGAATCCACACCACACGGTAACCTTAAAATCATGTAGTACTTGCTGAATAACCGCATGGGGATGATTTGCACACCAAATCTTACAGTTGTGAGTATTAACACCATCATTCGATTGAAAATGTGCTTCGTCGGTCAATAGACCGTTATTCAACCACTGCGCATTCATTGGGATTTTTGATTCGAGTAGCGAAATTACATCTGATTGGTAAAAAGATTTTTGCTTTACTTGTAATATACTTTAAAAGCCAAAATGATTCCATTTTTAATAGGCAACAACAAAAAATATGTATTAGTAATCGTTAAATTACTGAGAATTACAACTTTGTATATATTTTGATAACTGACAAAATGTTGCGCTGGAACGCCTATTTTGTGTTGAAAATGTTAAATATACTTCTATCATCCAACCTTAATGTTAGGGTCCGGTTTTAGGCATACTAGCGTTTTTCATTATTCCAGGCATACTCCTGAAATTTAACACATATCCATTTCATAAAAAACAGACCAATTTAATGCTTACTTATTATCGCTTAAAATCCCTAAAATTCAAGAGACTATTTTTTATTAGGGCCTAAAAGTGACTAAGCATGCATTTCACGGCGCTTTAGTAATTAGAAGATTAGAGAATGGATTCGAGTTACCCAATACCCGAGGTGCAATTCAACCTGGTAGAGGAATGTTTTCTATTATTCAATTTTGTTTTTATCTGGGAAAATTCTACCTCAACTAACCCTTAGGAAACAAATAATAAAGGGACGTTTTTCTATAGCATTTTAGTATACAGGTAGTGGAGGAATACGTATTAACATGGAATTGTTCCAGGATGCAGGTTCAAATAACAAGTATTAGCAAATGCTGGAATGCAAATCAAGATTGAAATGTAAAATATACCGTGGATAACAGGGAAAACAGACGTTTTCCGAATCAAATCGAATTGCTAAGTGTTTTGTAAAGCTTGTGGAAAATCGGTATAACTTAAAACTGCTTTGTCTAGAGTACGTTTTTAGCACCTAATTCACTATTTTATTTGCCTATTTAACTTATTCCTTTAACCTATTTTAATAGTCCATTTTAAATTTTTTAACTGTCCAAAATCCGGACCCTACCTAACGTTGATTTCATCTACTTCTTTAAGGTTTGTGATGCTTCGGCTCGAACGGTTGTTTCTTATTGGTTTCGAAAGTGGAAATAATGGGTCAATTGAATAAAGAAGATCAATCGGATGGATTCGGTCGCCATGCAATCCTCAATATAAAGAACTGGTGAGACGATCAATTCTGCGTAGCCCAAATCGATAGTTCGACGACATGCGGCAGCGTTAAATTTATTTGCAACAAGTATCCAAAGAATGCTGCACAGAATGAAGTTCCATCATTACAAAATAGCCGTGGTACAGAAGTTAACTGATGGTAATAAATAATGCCGTATTGAGTTTGGCAACGCTTTTTTGGAGTTGTGGAATAAGGAACCCGATATCGGACAATGTATTTTTATGAACGAAGCATACTTTACCTCACGTGGCATGGTATATAAACGGATTTTTTGCTAATAGGCTATCGAAAACCTGTATACATTCAATGAAAAGCCCTTATATTCCCTAAAGGTGTGTTTGGTGTGCAGTATCATCGTCAAGAATTGTTCATATTGTTTTGAAGAAAACGATGAAACAGTCATGGTCAATTCTCAATGGTAAGCACATATTATGCTCTCCAGTTTTTATTCCGCAAATTGAAGAAGAAGAAGAAAATGATATTTTTGAACAATATGGTGCGACCGATCATGCTGCAAGAACAAGTATGTAAATCTAGGGATCGGACGTTATGGAACAGCCGGTTTGGCGAGGACGGTTTGGCGCAGGGACGGGTTGGTGCAGGGACGTTTTGTTCGGAAACATATATTACAGTGGGTTATTCTATAAAAAGTTAAGTATTATTGATAAATTTGCCGAATTATCCAATTTTAATAGTAAATGCAGTTGATAAAACGACTGAGTTATTAATAATAATAGCTTCATCAAACTTTCAAAAATAAGTATGCTTTAACATCATTAATGAAACAATATTGTTCTAATTATGATATTTAATCAGAAAATTACTATTCGCATATCTCCAAATATACCGTATGTCAATAAAAGTATTGTATACACCTCTGTAAATATTGTTCAGTATTTATCTTTTATATAATTTTGATCAGTATATTTTGTTTTATATAATGTTTAGTGTACTTTTTGGTAGTTTGCCTTTCAGGAAGGGTGACTACAATTTTCCTACACACAGATCAATTAAAAAACATAATCTTTAAATTTAAAAATGTATTAAATGTCGGATCGCCAATTCTGTTAAAGTATTCAATTTTTTGCCAAAGTCTAGTTTGCAAATATAGAAATATGAAAGATTCGCATTTTGAATAAACGGTGCTATTGACCCCGTTAGCTAATGAAATATTCAATATCAATTGCAATCAGTGTTTCATCAATTGGATATATTAATGAAATTGGATAGTTCAGCAGTTTTATTAATAACACAAAACTTTTATAGTCCCTGGGCCCAAATGTGCCAAACGGGGTCTGCCCCAAACCGGCCGCGCCAAATCAAGCGCACCAAATTGGCTGCGCCTAACCGGTCGCGCAAAACGTCGTAGTTCGTGAAAATCCTGCGACACACATTTCCAAATAGACTAGTTTCTCGAAACGGTGATCTTAATTGGCACCCGAGACCTTCTGCTATGATTGTACCCAGTGATGGGCATAATCGAATGATTCATATTCGAATGATTTAATAATCGAGATATTAATACGAATCCAAAATGCCCGCGCATTTCGGCAATGCGTCCTGCCTTTCGAATGATGTCTCCCTGGTTCCGCTCTTGTCTCGAATATTTTTTTTCAGTGTTCGACTTGATTTTGTCCTGCATTTATTTAAATTCCGTTACATTGTAAGAAACCTGACTGTAAATGCTGTTTTATGGTTTTCCGTGTTTTAGTATAATTGATGAATAGCCTATATTTTTATAGGGTAATCAGGACCACTAATTCATCAACTAAACTTTTTTACCGGAAAGGTAGCATGAAAGGCCGTACAGATTACAAATGATCGTAACTGATTAAGATCAACAAATTTGGTTTATTTTAAACAGGGGTATTTATTTATTGATCTAGTGTATGACAATTATTTTTTTATTTGAATAATAATTAATCTAAAAAATTTTACAATTTATATTTTGTATATATTGTCTCACACCAAAAGGTATGGGCCTCTAAGGCCTGTGAAAGCTTCATAATATACATATGGAACAGGAAAAATAAATAATCGTAATTTGAGCGTGCCCGGTTCGAAATTATAAGAACTTATATTGCCAATTCCGCAATTCAGACAAGTCGAATGCGTTACTTTGTAGTTTATCTTTTAGTATCTTCTCGAATTACAAATTCATTCGAATACTATCCAAATTACATATACAGCCACACAAACGATATTTCAAATACGAGCTATACATCGAAACAAAAGTGATGCGAGAAGTTTCTATCATTCGAATGAATTATTAACGTCTAGGTGATTCATGCATAATCGAATTTTTCGAGTTATTTCATTCGAGATACGCGCCTCGCTACGAACGTGTTCGAGAAGTTTTTATCATTCGATTGAATTACTCGCATCTCGGAGATGCATACACAATCAAATATTTCGAATTATTTCATTCGAAATGCGTGCGTCGCTACGAACGTATTCGAGAAGTTGTAATCATTCGTATGAATTACTCGCATATATCCAGATATATGCACAATCGAATATTTCGAATGATTTCGTTTGAGATAAACACATCACACACACACACACACATTTGTACCAGAGTTTTTTCTGTGGGGATATTTAAAGAACAAAGTGAGCCTGTAAATATACAGGAGCTCAATGGAAATAGTCGGCAAGAAATTGAAGATATTCCACAGGATATACTTCAAAAACTTATAGTAGATTTCGTCTGCCGCTTACAAGAGTGTGTACTATATTACTTTATAAGATGCTATGCATGTTATTTCTGTATTTAATGTAATGAATGTGTTATTGCTTATTAAAATAACAAATTATTTGGCTATCATTGTATTAGATACAAAAATATTCATTCACTAGAAATGTATGAATCAGATATTATGAATAAAATTCGTAAAAAATATCATCTGAATTTAAAACAAATTTTAAATAGAAAATTTCCTAGCAAACTAATAATAAATGATGTATCCAGGAAGCTTTTAGTGAGCTGTCTGCTTTAAATTAATAGAATTACTAATGCCAATTAACATTAAATGTTGCTTGAAAGCTATTAAATGAAGCACATTTGCAATATTTAATGTTTATAAGAAGCGTTACATTATATCAGCGGAAATGCTAAGCGCATAATTAGTTGACGGACACCAAACCAATGTAGGCAAACAAAGAACGATATTGAAAATGATGTTTTTATTAATCAGTTTTACCTGAAAAGTCGTTCAAATTTAATAAATTTTTAAATATAAATAATGAGCGAGGTGAAATTTTAGGTTTGTATTGAAAATGGCGTTTGGCAAAAGTGATAATTTCGCTAAATCTAGTACATGGAATAATACTGTTATTTGAAAAATAGTTTTAGAGGGTAATCTATGCCATATACATATTTTCGTTGCACTGTCGAACGTAAACCCAATATGATATTTAATTTTTGAAGACAAATTTGCATCAGCATAAGCATTTTAATAACTCTGTCAGAAAGAAAATTAGACGTAACGATAATAATTGTGTTCGTATAATGAATAGGCGTTTTTAGTAGTAAAAAGAGTTCTGAATTTTTCGGAAAGTTATATGACATTGTTTGTAATACCCATGAATTTTCAATGATCAATTTATGTTTCAAGCAATTAATTAACGCTTCGATTACATGCCTTTTACAGAAAAGGGCTGTAGTATAATAGTACATTAGTTTGCTTAATTATTTACAGACAGCTGTAAATATACACATAACCGTTGTAATTTTAATGGCTCGTTGCTAAATTCCCCGAAACTTAATTAAATACACGCAGATTTGGTACGCAGTAATTATTAATAGTGTTTTGTAGGTATCATGTTAATAATTTAGCAGTTTAGATTAAAGGTTTTGCTTGTGGAGTGTAATGCTGGTAATTTATACCGAAGTGAAATAAAGTTTTTTGCATCGCATGACTGTTGCTACAAAATCGCTAAGGTGAAACGCTCAAGTGTAGCTAGTAATCTTCTAAAACATAAAGGAGACTGAAAATGCCTCAAGTTCAAGGACTCCCAACTCCAATTGTTAAATGTAGTATTGAAACATCTCAACCACAAATATAATTTGCAGTAAATTTATGTTTCCATTTGATATTAAACGAAATAAATTATATAAAACTGTTTTTGAATTCAGATGAAGAAGCTTTAATGAAAACTAACTAAAAATGTACGGGTGTGAAAGCTGCCAAGCAGCTCTCCCCTAGGAGGTTAAGCCACTTGCAGTGACTTCCTCAAAGCTGGGTGCGAGCTTCATTTCCATACATTCTTGACGATTCCCTCTATCCAATACTATTTTAAAGCGGATTCTTCGAACACAACTCTAAGCAGATCGTTTTACAGGACTGCTTTGCTCGACAGAAAAGGATAAAAAGGATGCAAAAGGACATTAGCCAACTCTGAACGAAATTCAATTTTCTTATTTTATTACATTTGAGAGCGCTGTGCGATGAAAAAATAGCTTTGATGTCTTAAATTGAAAATTAAAAGCAGAGGATTACGGTTTCCCCAGAGATTTCTGTCGAGCATGATCTACAAGCCGAACAGCGTTTCTTAAATTCCCTGAATACAACCTCGTAAAAGTTGCTGTAGGCTCGCTTCAGCAGTTCTTCTAGACTCAATAAAACAGAAGTTCAACTTACGTTTGCTCTTAAGAGTCCTAATCTGTTTGCTATAAACCAGACATACTAACAAGCGAGGATGAGTTAATGCTTAGGAGTTGTTTTGTGGCCCTCGTCAAGATTTTATGGAATATGTTACCGTTTACTAGCAAAGAGACTTATACCGAATTAGAGACGAACAATATAGTTTCCTGGTTGTTAAATATAAAACTTAAGGAGATTTGTTAGTAACTTTTTTGTTCTTAATTTATTTGCTGAGACAATCTGTAACAACTACCCCTTGCGCGTTTTAAGTTACATAAAATTGGTAAGCTATATTCTCAAACTAGTTATAGAAATGAAAACGTATGTATGAAAGAGTACCTTATCGCTACTATCATCGGGCTGGTGTTTGTGATCTCTGTAGTGCCGTCGACAATATTATAACTTACACATACTGAAATGAGCTAAAATCTTATGCTGGAACTATCAAAGCAGTTTTGTCAATAAGAATGTTATTTGGTGGAGCTAGTGAAATGGTAAGTGCTAATATTGGAATAAGGTAGCATCTTATAGTAGAGTTGCCAAAGAAATTATATCTACTATAATACGTAGGAGGCACCAAGTATTAATGTAGGGTCTTCCAGTGCGCAGCGAAAAATCAACGCAAAAACAAGTTCCAAGTAGAATCTTGTAATGATGTTCGCGATGAAGATCGCCGAGATACGAAAGTAATTGAAGTTAAACATCAAGTATCAAGGATCAACGATATTCATGTGATTGTAGCATTCAACGCTAATATATTCTGCTGATTGGAGAACGCTTGCATACACCGGATACGAAAAAAATAAAATACCTTCCGTGGACCAATAGGCACAAACGGCAGTGTTAGACCTAGAGTGGACGACTGCACACAGCGTCTGACCCAGAACGGACAGCTAATCTATACATTCTAGAAATAGGTTCCAAACTCCCCAGCACGCCTGGCAAGCGTGGTGTTTTACCCTAAGCGGGTTGGAACATAGACTCACAATCCTGTACTGACTCGGCAGGAAATTGCCTCATAAATTATAGGGAGGTAGAAAATTGGCAAGGAAAAAACTAAGTTGTCAAACTAAACTGCACATAGAGACGTACGACACAAAATCCATCTCGTCAGAAAATATATCTGAAGGACTGGCAAATCAATTATGTCATATTAAATGGCAGGTATTGGGTATAAGTTAAACCAAATTGAGGGGAAAGGAATGCATAACTGTAAAGTCGGAAAACAAAAAGACAACAACGAAAATTATAGAGAAAGGCATAGACTAGGTACTAGGAATGATAAAGACATATTGATGACCAGGTTTCTAGAAAAAGAAAAGCTTTATAAAGCTAATACATTCTTAAAACGGAAGAATGGCAGGAACCAGACATGGGTTAGTGCAGATGGTCAAACCAAAACTATACTGACTATGTTCTAACGATTTGTATGCCCATAATACAAAATGTTAGTGCGTTAACAAGATTTACTACGAGAACTTATTATCGGTTAGTAAACCACAGTAAGTATAAATTGAAAATTAGGTAGGTTAATTGTTGTTTGTGGTATTCAAATCTCGATCACACGTAAGTAGTAAGTTCTCCACACTTCTTTCCAATGAGGATACGCTATTAATTGATTATAAACTTGTATGAATCAATTTAAGTTACTATATTCCAAATTATTTCTAGGTAAAATTCAGTATTGTTGTTTTTACTCGTAATTTAATTCTTCCATTTTAATATTTCGAAGCACTTCCTTTTATTCATTTATTTATATTTAATTATTTTCTTGTAGATTCCACATTTTCTACAAGTGACATTGACGTTTGTGTCAGCTTGCTAAGTCAACAAAAGGTAAGTGATAAAAATTGACGATCGACTGTGGCCAACTTTCTACTTTTCATAAAATTAGATATTCTCACTAATGCTCGATCGTAAGTGGAAGAGAAAACTTAGAAGAACACATTTATTGTAATTCAAAAACAGTAAATTATAAACTCAAAATACAAATTTAGTGGAGCTGCAAATTTACCGTACTTTCAGTTTGGTGGTCAAAGTGCAACTTATTTGTTTTATAAGACAAAATTCAACGTTTTTTAGCGAGTCACCCAACAACCCCAATACATACAAACAATTTTTAAGTGTCCCAAGGGGTTCATCCAATCAGGATTAAGCATTAAAATTGACCTAATTAATTAAAAAGATCAATAAAGCAAAATAACATACTTATCACTAAAATTACAACAAAATTTCAAAGATTTCAATATCTTACACGACATATTTTTGATAAAGCATTTGGAAATTGACAAATAATTTTACATTAAATTAATTAATTGAAATACATTATAAAACTAAATTACTAAAATCAATTAACAATGTTAATCAAAATTAAAACAAAGCTTGTTCACCCACATAAGAACATTACTATAAACATTTTTGTCCCAAAAGGAAAGTATTAAAGTCACAAATTTACGTTTTAGTAGCTGTCAAAATTATTATATGTTTACTTATATTTTTATATATATTTTTTATATTTTTCCGCTCAAGGATGCACAGATAAGGTTGAAAAGTATCCTCTATGCCTTTCTGAAGATGAATATCAATCAAAATAACCGAGTCTGCTATCTAGGAACCAAATTATATAGTTTTTCGATGACAACACCAAAATCGGAAACACTAATTTACTTCGTAATTGATTTATATGTGGTTAAACTATCCGTTTTATTATAGGGTAGTTTAATATTGTTCTATTAAATTTAGCAATAGGTTCCTCTTCTTCTTCGAGTGCTTTATTTCTTACGAGACGTAGCGATCTTCTCTCGTATGCCTGTGTTGCACGTTTAAAGTACCACAGACATAGAGAACCTACAGCTTAACGTGGGCTCCGAACCACGGGAAGTGTAAACACTTCTACTCCAGAGAAGATTTACTAGGCAGAATACCTCGCTGGTTTACCATTGCCTTGTGAGGGAGAACGGGCGTTAAGAATCCGATGTTCCGGTACTGGGAATTGAACCTAGGACCTTCGGCGTATAAGTCTAATGCGCTAACCTCTAGCCCACGTCCGCCTCAGCAATAGGTTAAGATATCTAAATTAGAGCATGTTGTAACACAGAAATATATATATATATATATATATATAGATATATATATATATATATATATATATCAGGGGATTGTGTGTGGCGATAGCTTAGTTGGTAGAGCGCTGGCTTTCTGAGTAAAACGTTGATTCTGGCTTGGGTTCGAAAGCTAAGCATTACTATGCAGATTTATAAAAATCGTGTATACAACCCACCACACACAATTTCCCAATCCGGCTTGCAACCCTGGGATCTTAATACTAAAAACCTTCTCTGGAATTTCTGTCGATCGGATTCGACGTTAAACTGTAGGTCCCCCGTGTTGCTACCTTAGCGTTGAGAAGAAACACGTGGCAGAGAAGAGTCCGATGCCTAGCAGTGGGATATAAAGGCTGTCAATGATGAAATAATGAAAAAAGGGGATTGTGATATCAATCGCGGCATAATACCACTCGCGCGCCCAATAAAAATTCTGTATTGTTTTATACAACAGTTAAGAAAAATATGCGGGAAACGAAATTAAAAACTACCATAACGGCTTTAAAAGAAACTGAGCCACAACTGCAGTATATTTAGTGCGGCTGTTATTTCAAAGGTGCGTGGAACATTGACTTATATAACTTATTTATTGACTTTCGCTAAACTTTCGATATAGTCAAAAGACTAAATGTTGCTCATCGTATGAAGTAAATACCAAATAAACTAATTAAGTTCACATAAATGACCTTAAGAGATCCGTAAGAAATAGTGGTACTATAACAATGCTATTTAATATACTACAAGTAATCATGAGAAAATCTAGTATATATGAGGAATATTAAAAACAAGAAGTACTGAAGTAAACTCCTACGCTGATGATCTGTCAGATGGAATTGTTCGAACAGCATATTCACTTACTGAAAACATTATACATGTAGTTTCTTATGTTTTAGATAGTTTAGCATCTATATGGTCTGTGGGAGTCTACAGTTTCCTTTCTTTGGACACGTACACATTCAAACAGGAATTTGTGAAGAGTCGTGGTTGATCAGAGCCTTTATATTTACAAACTCCTTCTTATACTGTTTTTAGCATGAAACTGGATAAAAATGGTCAAATATGTTTTGGCGTCTAGGCGCCAGCTTATTCATGTTTCGTTTGCAGCGATGATGGACCTTAATTTTCTATTTCAGCTGTCAATATTTCCAGCTTTAAAATATAAGGCAAATTTGTAAACTACATAACTCCAGATATTGTAGATTAGAGAACACAACAAAATAATTTAAGTAATATTTACGTAAAAATGCGATGGTTTCTTGTTTGCTTATATTTCGTTAATGGATGATATTGCTGATATTATAATTCTACGTATGTGCTAAATATTTCGGAAGTTACTGAATTGTCCTTATTGAGAACTTGAAAATCACAATAGTGTGTATTTTAACAGCAGCATTTAAATTAAAAAACCACTGAAAAATTTATTTATTTTAAACTGACGATTGTAAAAATTTTCGCTTTTTAAATAAACTTCTATAGATTTGGCAAATATAGTCTAGAAAAATAGGAAACTAGATCATTCTTTCAGGTCAACTTTTACAGAAATGACATAGAAAGTTTTTTCAAGGACAAATACTTACTTTCAAGACCAAAGGCAATACCAAAATAGTTATTTAGGAATTTGAAATGTTCGATAGCATCTCATGGCTAAACAAAGTAATAAATTGTATCGCAATATAAAATTTCCACAGATGAAGTATAAACCTAAGGCGTATTGAATCAAGAACATGGATACCGCCTTTATTACTATGAAGCATCAAACAAACAACAAAAAAACTTAATAAAATTTGTTTGTTACTAAAATATATCAGGAGCCAACAAAAACTATATGAAACTCCAAAAATTATTCAACTTTAAGTATTATCGATAGCAATATATCGGAAAAACACAGTGCACATTGTGACGGTCACTTTTCTGTTTTACTTGCTGGAAAATTTAAGCTCTACGGCCATAAGTGGCAAATATTACCTAAAGCAGCAATAAAAAATAAATAATGGGAATTGATGTTTTATGCTCTAACCATTTCCGCTACCTCTCAGTCTTTTAAAAACACTAACGACACCTATTTCGATTTTCCTGCCCATCATAAAATGGAGTTAAAAGCCACTTCAGTCACAATTGTGGGGAATTTCGGTTTTCGGGTTATTTTTAATTGCAGCCATTATCGGCAGAGCTTCATTTATTGATTGGGGTAATAATAGCGGCAGAAACTGCGACAGCAATTCGGGTTCAACTCACGTTGTGGGTGCGGTGAGTGGTCAGCAGATGACCATCAATTGATTCATGAATTGTACAAAGCCATGTCGTTGCGCATACCAATACTTCACGATAACATTTCAAACGGATGTTAATAATAATGACGTTTAATGAGTTTTACGCTGTTTGATTGATGTGCATAAAACTTAGTTTTCAATTAAAATTGGAACTGAAAGCAGCACAATATATCATACCAAATAATTGAATAATCACATTAAAATACAAGAACATATAAATATTATACAAAATTGAAAAAATACTTTCTTTTGATATGCGCTATAGTTTGGAAGTGTTGCATATGCTTTAATATTTATAATGTAGTTCTTTCAACTTAGTCGAAATGTAATATTTCAATATATAGGTAGTTAAATCAGCAAACATTTTAGGAAACTTATGAGAACTCAAGTCATTTTTCAACGGGAATGATTAAAGTTTCAATATCACTCAAAAAGCTGCAGATATTTTATAGTCTTCTGTGTTAGAATATCAAAAATGTATAGAAACGTACAAGGTTAGGTGAGGGGTCGAGAATGGAACGGTTAAATTGGAAGCACGTGTATGATGAAGTTAGCTGAAATAAGAAAGTTATAATGTCAGCAACCTACAAAAGCTAGACATTATTTTACTTGTAGTTCGTCAAACTGTTAAGGGGCTACTAAAGCCGTTCAAAATAAATTAAAATTAGGGGGTTTCTACTGTCGTCTTTCCTACGTTAATATGCTACTTTCCTAGATGCGGTCTTTTTGATTATTAGACAGCGCATCCAAGATTACCATAAAGTAAAAAAATTATGGCCAACATCTTTGAAATTGGTGAAGATAAAGGATGCCTAAAGTAGTGCAAAAATACGGTAGTATCATCGTACGTTTATGGTATGTATCAATTTAACTAAATAAATTTTGTCCCTTATTACAAATTACTATCCCTTAAGAATATAATGCACATAACTCTAGTACCAAGATTATCGTTATTTTCTTACAATCACAACAATGCCAATACAATCAATTTATTTTGTCGTATATTATACGTATTGGTTTCTATATCGACTGTAGTTCGCTTTCCCCCGTTTCGGTAGATTGCCCTAAGCTCGCGGAAGAAGTTAGATTTAATTTTTGATTGCCATGTTGGTTCAGGATCTCCTGCATGAGTATTACATTATTTAGAATTTACAATAATTTGCTAACTCAGCTTTCAGTAAAAAATAAATGATTATATATTGTTTGAGATTTTAGCTGTTTCTCGAATTGTCAACACTATAATGAATTTTCGGCTTGGAACGAGTGGTTTGATTGGAGGTCACACTAAGCAAATGTAAGATTACTAGTTACTGTTTGTGAACTAAACAAACTAACGTTTCGCAAGACATTGCAACTTGCATCTTCAAAGTTCTCGTAGCACTGAATTTAAATCCGGGATGCGGAGGTATTTAAACCTTTTGAGCCAATCGAGAAGAACGTCGTCAGGCGGGAACAGGTGCGGCAGGGCATGACTATGGGCTCGGTCTTGCTTCCGAATGAACTACCGGTGTCCAAGCCTTGCTGAGCCTGAACCCATCCTCGCTGTTGATGTTATTGGGTTGTTTCTCAATCTCAATTGCTTCTCGTATGATTCTTGGAAAGTAATGAGGGATTTTAGCAAGCACTCGAGCATTTTCATAAACCATTTTGTGGCCAGTTATGCAGGTGTGTCCACTACCACCGATTTTGTGATGATCTTATGATTGCAATCACCTATACCTATGCCCTAGGAGTCTTAACTCGATGGAACGCCTAGTTTGCCCAATATAGTTTGTGCCACAGGAGCAGGGATGTTGTAGATACTGACTGATTTTAAGTTAGAACTACGATCTTTAGCTGATCGGAAACCCCAGGATTTCTTTGATCGTGAAGATTGTTTTTATGTTATGTCTTCTCAGAACATGTCCTGTCTTATCCGTAGTACCTTTACTGTATGGTAAAAAGGCTAACCTTTCCGAAGGTGTGGATTCTTCCTTAGCCCTGGGATTATCAGTTCTGTGGATAGCTTTCCGAATTTTTGCGGCTGTATAACCGTTGCATAGCAATGACGTTAGCATGTGTGTCTTCTCTTCCTGTATGTGTTTACTATCTGATATACGAGTAGCTCTGGCAGTCAGAGTTTTGAGCACGGTGTTCTTCTGCATAGGGTGGGGATGTGAATTTGCATTTAGGTACCTATCTGTGTATGTCTTCTTCCTGCACACACCGTGCTCTAAGCTGCCATTGGGTTATCTAGTGACATGAACATCTAGGAACGGAATACTACCATTTTGCTCAACTTCCATGGTGAATTGGATGTTATTGTGAATTGAATTAAGGTTTTAGAAACCGGTTCAGGGTTTGGCGTCCGTGCGACCAAACATATTCTCTTTGAAGTTAGGAGCGGAAAATACCGTACAAAGTAAAAGAGAAACGCACATGTCCCTAATACGATAGATCTGAAAGAAGTATACGGTAGTGTACTAACATCTAAATTACGAAGAGAGATACAAGAACCTGGCATAGAACTTACTCTTTTACATTCTACTGTACACCTGTATTAAATAGATTCATCAAAAATAAAAAATGGGAAAACTTTTACCGATGGTTTCAACACATCAAAAGGTCTTCGGCAGGAAGCTATCTATCTCCTACACTATTTAAAAATTTATTTAGACAAAGCCTTCGTGGAATGTACAAAGAAATCCAAGAATATGGACCTAAGAATGGGATTTGACATGCTTTTCAGTTTATACTTCGCCGACGATAAAGTGAGACCAAGAGGATCTAAGCTATATGCATAGAACTTAAAGGAAGATTACAATAGCGCACGACTAACCATAAATATGAAGGAATCCTAATACCTATCGGTTCGTACGGATGAACTAAACCATTTGCGGATCAAGGAGTAAATAGATACGAATAATATTTGATAAAAGAGGAAATAGTAAACAGAGAAAATTACTTAAAGAATTAATAAGGGAAGGAATTTAATATATTCTCTAAACTCGGTTTTGTGGGAGTAAAATATTAGAAAAGAAACCAACAAAAGACTTAACGAAAACATTGTTCAAAGTGAAAACATCTATGGCGTAGAAATATGGGACCTGCGTGAGAAGAATAGAAGTAGATTGCTAGCTACCAAGATGAATAGTATACACAGGAGCTGCAGAATAACACGTATCGAACAAGTAAGAAGTGAGATCATCAGCGAAGCATGGTGATAGAAATGGATATTACAGAGGATGTAGAAAAAATACAATTGACATGATTTGCACTTACTAAGAATATCGACGAAAACAAGCAGGTTAGAAGGATACTGGAGTGAACTCCGACGAAAAGGAGAAGAAAAGGACCACCGAGAAGGAGTTGGAGAGACTATTTAGACGAAGCCTTGAGAACCAGAAATCTAGAGGATAAATTATGTTATGATAGAAGAAAATTAAAATTGGTGACGGAGAAGCGGCAATGATTGCAAAAATCTGTTATATATGAGTATCCATATTATATTTAATAGGTAATGTTATAAGATAATACAGTTTTTGCGTACTCTAAGCTGCTGGTTTTAAATAAATTTATGATGATGATAAATTTATATTCAAGAACACATCCAACACTTGTGACAATAATTTGAATTTGCTCAGAATAATTGCTGTAATGTCACAGCGTGCTACAATATTGACACATCCATCCATTTTCAAGTGAATAATTAAATAAATACAAGTATCGAAAGTTTCAGTTCTTTGTTGTTATTGAGTAAATAAGTATGGCAAGCCTTTGTTTCTGTTTGCCACGTTGTAGCTTCATATTGAGATAGGTGGAAAGGATATGGATTTATTACATAGACATTGAGTTTGTAGGATATACTGACAGATTACAGTACAAGTCTTGGAACATTGTTGATATGACATTAATTGTACCCAATTCTAATTTTTAGTACGAGGGCAGCCTTTGACGGTTTTACAAAAACAAGGAAAGAAAAAAGTTTTTTGGAACAAACTGTTTTATTGCTTTTCAAAATATTCACCTTTAAGATTTATGGGGGATGAGAGATGTTTTCCTCTTTCTAATAATCAATTGTTTGACGTGCTGTGTGAGAGCTGACATTGTCATGATGAAGAATGATGCGACGTTTTCGATAGTTGTTACTGATTTCGTCGTTGACATTTGGCAAACAAATTGCTGTATACCATTCAGCGATAACTGTTCTTCGATCCTCTAAATGAATGGTTGCGACATGTCCAGTACAACCGAAGAAACAAGCGATCATTTTCTTGGAAGTGCTTCGTGAACGAACAACTTTTGTGGGATTCGGTTCATCTTGGAACACCCAAACAGTGGATTGTTGCTTAGTTTCCAGTTCATACGAATATATCCAAGTTTCGTCACCTGTTACGATCTTTTATACGGATTTTTCAGTTACTCGGTCGAATTTCTTAGCATTTCCTTGCCCCAATTAACACGAGCTTCGGTCAAGTTATGTGGAATCCATCGGGAACAGCTAAACGTTCAAGCAAGGTCAAATGTACTGCAGTCTTCGATATATTTAAGGATGCCTCTATCTCATTGTAAGTCACATGCCGATTTTCTTTAACCATTTTGCTCACAGCATCGATACTTTTTTCAATAACAACCGATTTTGGTCGACCTTTGCGAAATTAATCACTGATGGGTGCACGACCACGACGAAATTCTGAAAACCAATTGCAATCAGTCTTTTCTGATGGCGCTTCATTACCAAAACTTGAACGAAGCGATTCTATGCATTGTTGATGAGTTAGGCCTTTACTAAAATCGTAAAAAATCATCCAACGGAAACCTTCACTGAAGTTTCCATTTTTTGACAAACTTGCATTTTTTAAACGCTCATTGTAAACAAACTACTCATTAAATTTCTAAGCTGCCTCTGTTTTCACAATAAGATATGTCAAAGTTTACGAAAATAATGACACATCTCAATAGCGCCACCTAGTGGTCGTTTGTAAAAGCTTAAGAGGCTGCCCTCGTATTTGCAGAGAAATGCTTTAATAACGTAATAACAATTCTTCTTGATTTTGGTAATTACTAGAAATTATGAATTGAAATTATATTTAATGTAAACTAAACATTATTGCTTTCATAAAAAATATTATGGTAATAACTTCAGTTTATTTCGATTATTTAAAATTAAATTCAAATATTAATATATTTTATATAAGTATGAAAGGTATTTCACAAGCAACCCATATGTTTATATAAAAGACTCAAGCGTGCAACCAATTTTAACACTATTGTTACTAGTATTTTAAAAAATAAAACGCTGTCTAAACGTGTTCCCTAAATTCAATCTTCGATTTTTCAGAAAAGTTAAAGATAATCAAAAAGCTTAGTTGGAGTTAAAAATAAGCCTTACATTATTACAAATATTTGGGGATTAATCTTGGTTTAAACAACATTTCCTTTTACGTGGTTTTGCCTGTGCAAGTGGGTAAACAGAAACATATTACTTTATCCTCGAGTTTCGAGGATCTCCGAAATATTATGTTGCCAGTAAGCTAGATATTAAAACGCACAAAAAGGATGAAATCCCACTGACACCATTTTAACCGTTTTTAAAAGGTTTCCAGGTGAGGCTGGTGTTGACACAGGTCGGGTGTGCAGGAGAGATAAGAACTGCGGGCGGAAGCAACCTTAATTATCCTATTTTACCGGAAATACCGCGCCTGCTGCAGACAAATCGCCCCGGGTCACGAGATACAAGTTTCGCGTATAATTATTATTTCATTGCAAGCGTGCTTTTATGGGAGATGCAAATTCGTGCGTTTCAGAAAAAGCAAATACTTTATTCCTAATAGGGCAAAAGCGGCAGAATTTAAAGTAACGCTCCTGGGAATACACTTCCTGATACAACAGCTTCGATTTGAATGGCTCTTCTAACAATAAAATAAAATCTCTATTAGATTCAGAATCGAGCGAATTTTAAATTCAGCCAGCGCTGAATCTCAATGCTTTTCAGCGATAGTGGACAGGATATTAGGACGCTCTTTAAACATAATATGGCTTTGATACCAGAACGTCCGATTTGCAATTATAATTCACGTTATAGAGAAGAAAAGCTATATTCAGGGTTATTTATCGATAATACTAAACTCAAGGATATGGAGCGATACGCTTCTTTGTGAAAAAAGGGGAATAATTTATTATGGAGTCTTGTTATGTAAAAGTAATTAAATTCCATTCATGGATGACTACACCTTCAAATATGTATGTGAATTTACGCTTTCAATATTTCACTACATCAAACATTTCATAAAATTATTGATAATTATACATTTATACATATCCAATATTAATATTCACATAGATAAATAAATATTTTAGCTAATGCATTCGGAAATCAAAATGTAGGTAGCTGAATTAACGAAGAATTTATTTTTAAATTGTTCCAGTTGATTAAATGTTTGTGTTTTTTTGCTTGACAAACATTAGCTGAGGTTTAATAGTGCAATCGTTTAAAGGTCTGATAATATTATCTTAGTTTATATAAATATTTGATAGAGAGCTGGCTTATGTAGAGCGTTCGCTCTCTGAGAAAACGTTTTGAAACGCCTAGGTTAAAGTCTTATACGCTGCCGAACTACAGTGAAAATGTGCTTTGATCATCCGCCATACACAATTCAATTCCCCAAGCTAGCTTTGACAACTATAAGGTTTAAAGTTATTTTTGGTGTTGACATATAGATTAACGCTAATTTACAACTTACATTTCTGCATTATTTCGTAAATGCAGTTACACTGTCTATGTTGCGCTATAAAATATAACCCAAACGAGGAATTGAGCTTGGACAACATTTTCATAACTTGGCATTTCTTCGGATAGCATAGTATATAAACAGTGTACAGAATATTGAGGTTGAAAATTAGTAACAGTGAACGTAATAATTTTCTAAATATAGCCTAACAACTTAGATTCTGCTACCGAAAACTAATAGATTATTTTGGAATGACAACAGTTTCAAGAAATAATACGTGATATTAGTAACAACAAAAGAAAATAAACTGAAAATATTGTCCTATGCTTGCGCTTTTTTGATACATTTGCAACAGTTACACAGGCTCAGCCAAATCCCCTAGATAACTTTCTTCGGGTTGTTTTTATTAAGACAGTGTTTTGCTTTATTTCATAAATTAACTTATAATCTACACTAAAGAACCAGTTGGTTTTCTAGATCTTGCTTTTCAGGAGCGACTTTACATAGCCATCTGAGAACGATGTGCCTTGTTTTCATGCATAGAAGGAAGTGTATCTTCCAATGCTGCTGACTATCTTCTGGAATAAACTAGATCCGCTGGTCCTGTTGATTGCGATTGTTTCGGTGACACATTCGAAACTTATTTTAGACTAGTATCGGTTTTCTTCATAAGTTAACAACAGGGAGCAACAAGGAGCCACCTATAATTCTTTTAACATACAATTCAAGATTGCTTTATAGTATATTTAGGTTATGAAATTCCCCTTCTTAACAGGTTAAACACTGGCTAAGCTATATTGGGGAAGAACTGGCTAAATCTCCGACTTTACTGATTGTAACAATTATATTCTTCGTAGCAGGCGCGGTTACAAGGGGGGGGGGTGAGTTGGGGGTAATTATCCCCCATGAGTCCTGAGCTTTCGGCTTTTTTTTATTTATATAAATAAAATATTTAATTTTTGAATGTTAGTATATTTGTGGAACAATATATATATATATATATATATATATATATATATATATATATATATATTACTAAAACTCACTAAATGTACCTAATTATTTTTACCCGCCTGGATCCGCCGATAATTCGCAGATTAGGAGATTATTAGGAGGAAGAAGAAACAACTCAGAGCTGATTTGGACTATTTTGTGACTTATAGGGGTTTATGCAAAACGAAGTTTCGCGTCTCATCACATTGAAGGTGCCCGACAGAAAGTTACAGAATCGTACAAACTTCTCCCTGAGAGTTGCTTCTATGTAGTGTAACAGGAGATTATGTTTTATTTCTTCATATACCGAGAAAGGTGGTACAGCCGTAGAGCGGTTCTCCTTCGGGAGGTTTAGGGTTCTAATCCATGGTCCGCCTTTCCTGAGTTAAGTTTTTTGTCGGTTGTTTAGGTAAATCGTATCATCCACGAAATTCCACTATCTATATTTCCGGATCTCTCCCGTCCTTACATGCCCATTAATAGTTGGAAAGGGCTGAGGGTGCAGCATCCGACTGACTCCCCTTGTGGGGAATGAACCTACGGTTTCTTTCTATTTTTTCGGTTATTAATAGAAGTACAAGTTATATATTATGTAACAAAATTAATTTCCTGTTTTTGATTATTGTGAGCTTTAAAGAGTAAGCGGTAGTGCATGTTATTGTATAAGGAATAAAAAAGATATTTGAATTTTGCTGCTGAACATGTCTGCCTGTCCCATGTTTTGAACCTAGGACTTCGAAGTGAGAACGTAGCCCTCTCACCGCTTGACTACTCGGCGACAAAAACAGAATTTGCATTACAATATTAAAGTCAGTAGTTGCAAGGGAATCGTCGAATCTAAAGCAAGAAGACAAAAAAGCCTGGGGATCTTCTTGAGGGAGATACTAAGATTAATATGCATATGGTCTAGTATAAGAAGGAGACGAATGGAGAACCAGAACGAACCAGGAGCTACTACATGAAAATCTGAATACAATCGCCACAGTAAAGGTACAGCGGTTAAAATGGTTGAGACACGTAATCAGGATGAAGAGTGATCGAGGTCCAAAAAAGGCATACGACGAAAATCCGAGAGGTATGAGACGACGAAACCGGCCTAGAACAAGAGGGAGTTAATACTTGGAAGATGATCTAAGATAGTTCAAAGTGAAAACATGAAGAAGAAAGCTTTTAGATAGGAAAGACCCTACTTGGATAAATATAAATAAAATTAAACACGTGGTGTGCGCCCTAAGCACGTTCTGTAACGGCAGTCGGCAGATAGAGGACGTGTGTTTTGGAAATGGTAGATCGCAGTGCATTACGTTTCATTAATACAACTGTATAGTATACAACGGAATTTACTTATTTACACGAAAAGATTGCCAGTCTGATACTATATCTGATTTTACACAAATAGTTACATAGGAACACGAATGCCCAATGCTAAATGGAAGGAATGAGGAATTCATATATATAGAGAAATAGCCAAGCTTCAGTAAACTTACAATGGCATCTAAATTACAAATGGGCTTTTATATCCTTCACCCCATGCTAAATGTGGCGTAAGTTATGGCCCTCAATCGAATCGTTAATCTAAAACCTTTCCACTAACTACACTTTTATTGCCCTCTCTTTATTGCGGACAGCTTTAAGCTTGTTACTATGATTCAACTTCTTAACTTAAAGTTAAGTTTAAGCCCCGCGAGTCGAGATTGTCGTAAGAGGTTTCTCCTTTTCGTGGATCAGGAAGCGGCGCTACAGCCGTAGCGGTACACATACGTATTTGCATTTAAATCCCGCAGAACGCCTAAATTTACGAGTCAAAGCGCCTTGCTGACTCTCAACTATTAACCCTACCAAGCATAACATCTATAATGAGCCGATTAATTTCTTTCGCTGGTTACGGGAGGGTGGCGGTTAGCCTCATGCATGCGTGCGTCACGCACCTCCAGGATTCATTCGGCAGCACTTAGGGAACTCGGGATCACTTTACAGAGGCGCTCTTGTCCCATGTGCAACATAAGCTAGGATTTAGTGGTTCTAATCCTATACACGTTCCTTGTAACTTCGTTTCGCGTTTGCTGTTTAGGAAAAAGATCTTGTTTATCGTAATGGTAGACCCGTTTGTAAATATATAACCTCGTTACTCTTTGGTAAAAATAGGGCGCAAGAAGTTTCCCATGTCTCAAATACTTTGCTTGTGTCTGTTTTCAAAATTAATTTGGATCGTATATTGTGATCCCAATAAATCGAGTTACCTGTACGTTATGAATCAGAATAGGATTCCCACATTTTTAGAATAAATGATACCGATGCCTTACTTCCATTTTCAGACAAATCAAATGTCATCTACGTAATTACCTGACAGTACCAGGAAAAGTTTAGTGGTTACTTAAAACGTATAATAAGAACCTAACACCAACAAATAAATTAATTAATCGGACAATACTAACTATATCAATATTCACGGACGTTATTTCAATATTTAAAATGTTCGCAGGAAAGATGAATTATCTCTAAACACTACACAACAAAGCGGAAAGCCCAAGAAATGACAATATTGACACGACCCGCCCGTTTTGTATAACTTGCTCTCTCAACCTGCAGTTTGTCTCGTTCAGAATCCATGCTTCTCGCTTTTTGAAATAATAATACTGCCATTCATGAGCTTGTTCAAGTCGCCTCTGTTTACTATTGCAACATAAATACAATTTTATATGCTATACCTTCTTTGTGTATCTAGTATATTAAAATTTATATTTAAAAGATTGAGAATAACAGAGGGAAGAAAAATTTAACATCTAAATTGCATTGTGAATACTTTAAGGTAATGATAATAAGAAACGTACTTTGAGCGAACACGGTGTAGTTTATTTGAATCTAGCTGTTCTAATTTCCACAAATCGAATACATAAACATACCGAATCTTGTTTAGAATAGTTAGGCAGTGTCTCGAATCGTAAACTTGCTCTTTAAAGCTTGAGTAGTTCGTTCATTCCGCATGTCCTAGTGGGCACATTCAGATGTCCCGAGTTCGATTCTCGGGAACCGCTATAATATCTAGTAGGAATCGGTACTTAGGTACTTAGGAGTATCACCTTGGTGTAATAATAGGCAGCTGGAGTGCAGTGCTGACCACGCTACCCGCCTGAAAAAATAGATATATCATACACACGGTCGAACTTTAAGGTAACAGTATACAATCAGAATAATGAGAAAAAGCCTAGAAGAAAATAAAGAGAAATTGTTCTTTGGGCCATTAAAATTTTGGAAATTGTTACGTTTATTTTGCTCCTATGATTTAGGCTTCCCGTTGTGCTTGTGGGTTTTTGGGAATCTTTTGTATTTGTTCCATATTTGATTTGAATTGCGCGGGGTTGATAACGCTTTTTGAGTTCCTGGTTCGCAAATTTTGGGATGGCTGAGTTCCGTTTCCCAGTTCGAGTCGTGTGTTGTCTGTGACAGGTATCAGAGCTTCGTTCCTTTGAGGTGTGACTTTTTGAAGTCAAATCAGCTTGTATCTGGATTTTTCTCGAGGATCTTGAAGCAATTTGGCGTTTTGGGTTCCGTATGGTGTTAATTGGACCATCGCCTATCCGTTTGTTACGGGATTTAAATTCTGATTACCGAGCACATGGTAGAAATCGAGGCTTCGTTATATTGAAGACGTCAGGACTTTTCAACCGACTTTCCACCAGATTTGGCCTATCTACGACGGCAGCATCCAAACGGATCTCCAGCAGGTCAGGCGTATTTTTGCAAATTAATTCTATGTGTTTACGTTATCTTGTTCCGAGTGCTCCGATAGTAGGAAACATATTTTCTTCACGTTTAGCGCTACAAGCTGGAATTTTAAGTTCGTATTTTGATCCAGCGTACACTTTGCTTATGTGTTTATTCAATATTTTGATATTAAATTTATCGTACTGCCTTAATTCAGTGAATCTATCTATTTTTGTGTATTTAACCATTATAGTTGTACGTTACTTATGTGTGTTAATAAGTTCGTACGTGTTAATTTAAATTCAATTACATGCATTTAAACTTTATGACCCGTCAGGTGTGTTTACCTATTTTTGATAAATTTATCAGCTGTGATATTGTGTGTAACCGGATTTACACTGCTCTGTTTACAGGTAAAGCCGGGTTTACACCTTACATTTTTCCAACATTATTTTATTGCTTGGCTTATTCATGCCGAATTTATGTAATTTAGGTTTACATTTAACCTGTTCTTGTGTAGCGTGTAAAATAGCAAACAGTTGCCCCTGTGTTTTTGCCTTCACTAGAATATTTGGACAGTTGAGCGAATTTTGTCTTACGCCAAGTAATTTCGCGATCGGTACGCTATTTTAGATGCGACCCTTATTGTTTCTTACCTTGAAGGCCTTCAAAATAGGGACAATCGAATGTTTGACACGCGTTTAACCTTGCCGTATACATTTGCTTTGATATTTGAACAATTAAGATTTAGGGTTTCATTCGCCTAATTGCTTTCCAATTTGGTTTACATTCACTGTTTATTTTACAGGGTTGTTTTCTATTATTTATTACAATTTTATATTTGACCTTTTGGCGACCGGGTGGCGCAGTGGGCGAGAGTCCGCTTCGCAACCGGTTGACCCGAGTTCGACTCCCGTTGTGGCCCGAATTTTAATTAATTCGGGAGCAGCGGGAGTGACTCGGTAGCATAGTTGGGGGGGTTTTTCAAGGGTGGGGCATGTTAGACTTGTGTATAGCGCTACGCGCGCTGATCCGAGGTAAGCGGGGTGGGGTGAGAATCGTGGAGTTGCTATGGCAACTCCACGATTCTTTAAAAAAAAAAAAATATATATATATATATATATTTGACCTTTTGTAACGTCAATATTGATTACTGTGAATGCTACCGCTCACTATAGTTGAATTTTGTTTATCTGAATTGTTGGTTGAATTGTTATATCGTTATGTGTATTTACTATGTTTTGCTTATGAATTAGTCAAGTTTCTTTATATTGATATTTTTATATTTTCATGCTATTTATTTTCGAGGGAAAAATACATTTACTAATCTCTAAACTATTTTTGAGTTTTATTGTTGATATTTGGTTGTTTTTGGAGTTAGCATCATTTACTTGGAGCGGTAAATGGTTGGACTTAAGATTATTTTGATGAAGGTAAGTTCCTGGCGCCCTAAGTTTTTTTTTTTATATAGCCACGCCCTTCTCGGCTGAGTTAGCAAAATAATCCTTATCTTGTCATCGCCAAATTATTACCATTTCTATATACTCATCGTCGATAGTAAATGTATTTATTGTGTTCGTAAGGGTGATTTGGGTGACAAAATGCTATTTAGTTACCTGATCAAGTACTGTGAATTACTGCTTCTAAGAGTTGTTTGTTTTGTACGAGAGAGATCCACGACTCTGTTTTCTAAGCAGCTCCATGTACTTAGAAATACATCAGGAATTGCATTAGCAAACGGTAGCTGTATTGTTTTGATACCACAGTCGGACTTAGCTATATCTATCAAGTGATGGACGTAGCCTTCTCCATTATTTTCTGGTTTGCTCTGTTGTCGTCCATTTGGTTTCGTCGATTGTTCTTAAATCGTCTTACATTGTACTTTTCTAAGACGAATACTTCTTTTGCCTATTCTTGGCATGTTCACCAAAAACATTTTGGTTTATTTGTTGCCAGTCCAATTTCAATTAAATTTTACTTCTCAACTCATGTATCATATTCTAATTTGTTCTCGAATCCAGTCATTTCGTTTGTGTTATTTTAGAGATATTTGCAACATTTATTTTTTTGTAGCGAATTGATCATTTAATGATAATAGAATACCATTAAACGTTACCATTAATAGAGGATCAGCTACATATGTGCTCAGTTTCATATAAAATGCACCACGCGTTAAAAATAAAGCTACGTGTTTGAAAATTTGCTGAAATAATGTTTTATTATTGCGTATGAAATGCTCATTATTTCCATTAAATAAATCAAATGGTTCTGGTGTTCGTCTACTGTCTTTCATCAGTTTCTGCTGTTTGTGGGCAAATGACGCCCGTAGGAAGGTACATCGATATCAAGGAGAGAGACGAAATCTAGAGTTTATTGAAAGACGCCATACAGCTTTAACACCTGGAGTTATGGTTTGGGGTGCGATTTGTTTCTGTAGAAGATCACCTCATGTATTCGTCCCAGGCACTTTAAATGCTCATCAATATATTCATAATGTCCTGGAACCGGTGTTACTACCATTCATGTAGACGTTGCCAAACGGTATTTTCCTAAAGGATAACGCACGTCCACACACTGCAAACATTATCAGAACGTACCTCCAACAAGCACAATTGCAAATGTTGTCCTGGCTTGCACGATCACCGGACTTATCGCCGATCGAACATCTTTGGGACATGATGGACCGGCGACTAAGATTATTGCGAAGAGCTCCCAACAACTTAGACGAGTTGAGCCACCAACTTGAAATTCTATGGAACAAGATACTCCAGGAGAACACAGACCACGTGATAGAAAGCACGCCACGACGAGTAACTGCTTGCTCTGTTGTTCATGGTGATGTTACACATTATTAATTTTGTTTTCGTTCTTGTTATTGTTTTTTTATAATTGTTAATCTGTTTTTATGAAAACCTGATCATTTCATATGCAACAATAAAACATTATTTTAGCAAAGTTTCAAACCCGTAGCTTTATTTTTAATGGGTGGTGGATTTCATCTGAAACAAAGTGTTCCAGTACCATGAATTAAAAAAAGGGCTTCTTCTATATCATGATTAAAGAAGGAAGACGTAAATGTATAGCTTTTGTGACTCACAACGGCCAGTATCAGTTCCTGCGAGAGTTACGTATCTAGCCATGCTACTGTACTGGGACCCCTCTATCTTATCGACCCTCCTTATCAAGTGCATGCTTTAGTATATAATCGATTTCCTATAATAGTTAAGTTAGTCTAAATCTATCCATTGCTGTTGCATGTTCTTATGTACATCAATGTTTTGATATTTTGAAAACTCCTATGTCAATAAAACTGCATAATAAAATTAAATTGTTTTAATCGTTTCGGTCCACGAATCGAAACTCGAGCACCCTTTGACCATGGAAATTCACCAGCTGTTTTGCGAAGACTTATCAATGCAATATGCAGAGATTTAACGAATAATGGAGCTGTTTGAACCTATTCAGATGGCCTAATTAAACCATCGAAGACCGAAGAGGAAGTTGTTGCGAAACTGACAACAGTTTTAGAAGGGCTTTTGGGTTATACATCAACAAGAAGATATGTCATTTTTTAAAAATCAAAGTTGACTTTTTAGGCCTCTTGATCAGAATGGAAATCTTCTTCCATCTCCCACGAAACCAATATCAATGATTAAATACCTAGAACCAAGAACTATGGCACAACTACAGAGTTTCTTGGGGCTGTCAGGATATTTTAGGAAGTTTATACCTGATTATGCGACCATCGCTAGACTGCGAATCAAGACTTTCAATTTGGCGACTAACAGAAAAGAGCATTTGAACACTTAAGTCTGCACTTGGACAGAAAACAGTCTTAGCAATTTTCAAACAAGGCTTAGAGGCACAGCTCCACATAGACGCAAGCAAAGAAGGTTATGCTACAGTGATATCAGAGAAGTCGCCGGAAGACAACAAACCATATCCTATTTACTTCATGAGTAAGAAAACAACTGAAGCAGAAAAGAAATATAGTATCTACGAACTTGAAGTAGTGGCAATAGTATAAGCCCTGATGAACTTTAGAATATATCCACTCGGATACAAATTTAAAATTATTGCTGATGGTTCATCTTTCCAGAAGTCGTAAAACAAGAATATCATACCACCTCGAATAGCGAGATGGCCCTATTCCCAGAAGAATACGACTATGTCATCAGGCATCGACGAGGTATTCGTAAGAAGCACGTAGACGCTTTAAGCCGCTACGCAGTTATGAACAAAACAGCATACGAAAACAATACCATAACAAAACCAAAGAATGAACAAGCTAAAGATGAGACAATAGTAGCAATTATGGAAATTTTAAAAGAAAAACCATACGGATATTGTCCGATAGTGAATGGTATATTCAATTAGCTTGAGAGCGGAATCGAATTGTTAGTGGTATCAAAAACTATGCAGAGCGAAATAATACGAAAAGCCCACGCGAAAGGCCACTTCGCACAAAGAAAAACGCTCTAAATAATGGAAAGAGAATATTTTATACTAAATTTGAAGATGAAAATAGCGAACACCATTCAGCCTTGCGTGCCATGCATACTGATGAACCGCAAAGAAGAGAATTTTTTTACACAGATGGCATAAAGAACATATGCGTTTATGTGTGTTTTCATGTGCATCTTCGTTCCAAACAGTAAACTATAATCTATTTAGGATTGATTTACCACTTAGTAGGCTATGGAAATCTGGGGGAATGTGGGGTATCAATGAAATTTGTTAATTAATTAAGTTGGGTTATGTTAGTTTTTCTTGATGGAATTTATGTTTTTTTTGAAAGCAGGCAATGCTGCCAGTGGAGCTTGTTTGTTCCCGACTATTTCTGCTCAATATTGGTTTATAATACTTAGATATAATAATGATTTCATTATAAATAAATTAATAACTATAATTCAAAGGTTGTCGTAACACATTCCAAATATATATTGCTGTTATTTTACACGATAATTCTGAACTCAAATTTTTGTTTTGTGTTTACGAAAATGCCGCAACATAACGAATTCTCCAATGCTGAAATGAGAGATACAGTTAGCGTTTACGCTCAAAAAATAAAATTTCTATGACACCAAAGTATTTAATTGACTTAGCATTGTTTTTTTTTCTGTTGTAACAAGCACTACCCATTGTTTTTGTGATCATGGCTACCTGATAATTGCACGTCCTAACGGCAACTCAAAACTTGCACAAGCATTTTAAGGCAAACGTCTGCCCTTACGCGTTTGATCTAAGAGTACCTTATTTATGTACTTTTTAATTCTCTTTCAGAAAATAAAAGAAAACTGCAAAATTTTCCACTAATAACAAAGTTAGAGCTAATATAAAATTTGAGTGGTGGGTTAAGTGCCTCTTAAAGTTAAGTCTGGTTTATGAAAATACTGCTGCCACTTTACTACATAATGGTAAGTATGTGTACTAAATTTGAAAGAAATACCTTTAGATTCGTGGAAATTACAGTAAAAAGAAAAAATAAAAAATTGAACTTTAAGGCCCTATAACTTCTTAAGGAAGAACTTTCTGCTGAGGTATATTAGGTTTAATCAGTTTATTTTAACCTAAAGAATCTATGACTAAACGCTGGCCCATTGTTTCTGAGACACCCTGTACTATCAAGTTACTCTCAGAATCATTTCCCATACAAGTTATTCAAACTTCAATGGTCAAGCGGGTCCCGAAAACATGTAAATAATGTAATGTAAAGAGCAACTTTCATGCCAAATACTCTCAAAAAATTTTAAGTGACTTCGGCAGAATTAAACTTTGATCAAAAAAACTTGTTTTTTCAAACTGCATTTATTCGTTATTCAGTCTTGAATAAATTTAATTATTTTTTTCCAAATTCAAGAATATTTATGATAATACTGAATCCCATTGAAAAAAGTTATACTTTAACAGTAGAAATATACATGAAATATAGGATTATTCAAAAGAAAGTTACAATTCAAAGTTGCCATAACTTTTTAAAAACACAACGGATAAGCAAACTAAAAACACATTTGTGTACGTAAAGCAATGGGGTTTGTTCATCGATTGTTTTTTTTTAATATTTTGATTATCATGAGAATGAGTTTATTGATAATCTTTCAGAAATCATTTTCGTGCTTATTAAATTTTTAAAACTCGTAGTTTGCTGTGTTTTATAGATATTTATGCAATGAGGGAGATATGAATATGTTTTTCTCCTTGAAATTAACATGGACCAAGGGCCTCTGGCCCGAGGTCTGTAAGTCAACGGAAGGTAAAAAACATGAGTATCTGCCGTGGACCATACAATATTTAATTTATTAGCATTACGAAAATTGTTTATTAAAAACTTTCACGTTTCTAAAATGTCATTCTAAAAATAAAAATATGTCAGCAAAATCAGGGATTGTTTAAATGTATGGTTGCTTAGAGATTGTTTGTAGTTGCATGGTTACCATGAGATTGATGGAGAAATAATTGGAAAAATCCCACTGGAGTTATGAGTGCCTTTTCATGTTTCGTACCCATGACGAAAATATACAATATCATGATTAATTAATTGATTTGAAAGAGCGAGATCGAGGACGCGGTTTTACAAGTATCTCTAAGCACTGCAGCCGTCATTGGCTTATTGTACATCCTAACTAAGAATTTTGCCTATCTGAGGTAATTCCAAGTCCAGTAGTGATTTTTAATGTGTTACACATCGCAGTGGCACGGGACCTACGGCTTTGCTTCTTATCCGACAGAAGGCGCATTTTCAGATTTTTCCCCGCTAGAAAAATCTCACCGACCTCAGCCAGGTTCGACCCCGCGTTCTTTGGATCTAAAGGCAAATGCGCTAACCACTAGACCACCGAGACCGGCTCAACAATATTATACTGGTAATGGATTAAGATGTTTTTGGCTGTACAAGTTAAAATCGATCTTATTCAGTGTTATTATAGTTATCTAAAGAAATGGGTTTTTCTAAATACTCCTACGACTACGGACGAACTGAAAAATTCAATTTGACAACAAATTGACGATATTTAACTAGATCTGCTGGAAAATCCTGTTCACAACGTAAAAGAAAGATTGTTGCTTGTTAAAGAACAAAATGGTGGACATATTCAACATTTAAACTAATTTCAATAAACCCCATTGATTTACGAATACAAATGTGTTTTTCGATTGCTTATCCGTTGAATTTTTAAAAATTTATTACAACTTCAAAATGTAACTTTCTGTTGAATAATGTTATATATTCAAAATAGGTGTTTACATCCGTTCTGTCTACAAAATATATAAGCAAATAAATACTGTATTTATTATATTATTAGAAACATAGTGTTATTATTATATTTTTAACTAGCAAGAGAACTTGAAAAAAATGAAGGAAGTAAACTTAAAACTTAAAACAAAAGTTGAAACAAAAAAACTTGAAAAAGGAAGGGACGTAAACTTAAGGTGCATAGAAACAAAAAGCCTTGATAAAAGAGAAAATGGGAACTTAAAACTTCAAGATAAATTTCCAACAAACGAGACTGACAACACTTTGGACATTAACTTAAAACACGAATGTAGTATGAAAGTAATGACAGAAGTTAGCTTTAAAAAAACGCGTATAAGTAGGTAATTTAAAAGTGGTGTTGGACTAGTAAGTAGTTCTTTCGTTTTTTACTTAAAAAAAAAAATTAATACCTGCAGGAATAGATTCATAACAGAAATTTTGAGGAGCTTCCTGTGGAACCGCAAAGATTTGCCAATCCCGTACAAAAGCAATTAAGTGAAAACGAAATCAAATTTCTTGCTACTTTAACCAATATAACATTGACCGAGCTTTTCCCTTTTCTTCTAATGAAGAAAGTAAGCTAATTCAGGATCTATTTAAGTTTTTCATCTGAAAAAACACCTTTCTTTTGGGGGCGGAAATAAAAGAATTTATAAGAAACACCCAAATGAACAGAACAGTCCCTGTTATAAAATCAAAATCAAAAATACAACATTTAGTAAAAATAAGCTTACAATAAAAAATAACTTTATATTTTTCCGCTTTTTTCATATATGTTATAAATTTAATGCAAAATAAAAAATTTCAATTACAATCTATTGTTTTTACTAATTACAACTTACTAACTCACAAGAACTTAAGAGAAGCTGTATTTTTAACAACCTCGATAGGAACTGCAATAAGAAATAGGCGTAGTGACTTCCGAGATATATGGCAACCCTGCTGGAAGTAATTATGTTATAATTGTGTCTATATATGCACGTCGCCAAGAGCATATGTATGGAAGTGACTTTGTATCTTGTATATATACAATATATATACTAAACAAAGCCTTGTAAATGTCTTCCCCTCTTTTGCTGGACATATTTTAGAAGTTCCCCTCAGTAATAAACAGTAAATTTTGTGCAGATAGGGTAAGTGGAAAACCCGGATGTCAGGTCGCCTCCTCTATTTGTCGGAAGTGACAACTTAACAGGTATCAATATATATATATATTGTTCTCTTTCTTTGTTTCCTACTGAAACGTGTATGACTACCACTTGACCTATATTATTTATATTGTGACTCTCATGTTATGTGCCCGAATGATATTGTTGCTTTTTCTATAGGTTATTCGATTGAAAGTATTAGTAACTGTGTTTGTTGCTCCAATATTATATTCTGATTTATATTTAACAAGAAATTCTGTTTATTCAGTTTTTTTAAGGCTGAATGCTTTTTCGGCACTTTAAGAAGCTTACAGAGTTTTCAAATTAAATGTTGGTGATTGTTTTGCTGTTGCTTAACCTCTTCCGAGCACAAATACAAATACACCCAAAATAGACAAAATTACTATTCTCACGCGGCTTTCGTAAATGTAATTCTAACACCGACATTTTTTTAATGCGGCAGCTGTAAGTCTGACTTGAGATGTGAGGCGATGTTCGCTGTTTAGTTTGTATCTTTCCGATATCATTCGTTCCTTTATGAATTGCAAAACAATAAATAAAAGAAGTGTGTGTTATCCCTTCGTTATATGGCAGAGGTTTGGGAGTACCCTTTCCTGTTACGAGGGACATGACATGTTTCATTGAAGCTTTTAGTTCATTGTGAAGGTGCAATTTAAATAAGACTGATTTTAATGACTTACTTTTCGCTGGCTTCAAAACTGCCAGCTGATGTCACGTAAATATTTAATACTGCTGCTTAGTTTGTGTACGAGGATTGCAAATCAGCAGCATCAAAAATTAAGCTCAGTGGACGGAAGGTAAAAGTTTGAACAGAAAGAACGTGCGAGCTGTATATCTCCCAACGAAGGTTCAGTATTACTAGGTAAATGAAATAAATTATAATTGTGCGTTCGGATACTCACTCGTACTTTTCCCCCAAACCAATAATTTTCTCATTTAGTAAAATGTTATGAGCATAGACATCATGAATTGACGTTTTTCTTATTTTAATTGTACTCTCATTTCTACGTAAATAACCAGTTGGTGACAACATCGGTTTATTTATATTTTATCGCAGTTACTATAGGATATTCGGGGGTGATAGTTTACGAATTGTTTTTGTATTTTTGCCTAAGTGGTTGATGATGGATTACTAATAAATAGTTTTAACTTAAAAAAAATGTTGCTTCACATGAGGGGGGAGAGGGGCTGTTTCATATATAAAGTGTTTGCTAGTGTGACGTATATATACCATCAGTCCACAGCAGTTTCGTGAAATAAATAAAAAGAAGCTACATTTGTTTAATATCTCTTTATCTTAGCAATTTTTAGAAATATATCAATGAAAAACAAAATTTCCATAGTGGTATTTCATATTCTCAACAAACAATTTTGGCAGATGTTTGTTTTTTATTGTCTGTACACCTTCTACAGCGTATTCTTCTAGAGCATTCTACAGGTAGGTGCATTCAAATATTTTCCAGCGATCTTCTTTTTTTAGAGATTCTTCCTTGCCTCAAGGATGGTCGAACCGAAGCAGTTTTATAATCTTTAGCAACTCTTTGGTTAAAGGAACAAGAAAATACAAGAATGATATTCTTGTTGCATTTACTTCATTGGATATAATCCAAGAATTTACAGCTGCCATCATTATAAGTACATAAAACACCTTCTTCCACCATTTTGTGTACTTACGATCTGAATGACGAATGCTAGCCATGTGCTCCGCGATATCCACGCCTTCCATTATTTCTATATAAAATACAATCATTTCAGGACAGAAGCCTTGATTTCGAGGCAGCTTACATAGTTTTATTGACTGTTGTAATATTGTCATTATGACAGTTACTTAGCATCAAAGTCTTCTTTGTAACTCGCTGTTTTACGAACATCACACATTCAAATACACACATAGATTCACGTTTTCTATTCGTCATTCATGTTCCCACTGTAGATTTATTTAAATATACGTTGCAGAATGCCAGTAAATAATGTATTTATTGATATAAATGAAAACCATAGATAAAGATAGATAGAAGGCACTCTCATCGTTTCGTTCGAAGAACCGTATTAGCGCCACCTTATCGGCTTGGGAAGTATTAAAGTTGGTTCACATATCACAGCTACATGGTAATCACAAATCACTTCAAATTATGAAACATGGATTATGAAGGAATTAATCCTAAATTTACCACCAAATTCAGTTGTGGCAGGAGATAATGCGCCATACTACAACGTGCAAATAAATCATCCTCCTTATAATAATTCCAAGAAAACAAACATGATCTCTTAGTTGGTGAGTTGGCGGTTGCGTAGTCTTCTATGTTATATACAAATTCCATCTTCTGAATAGAGTTCCGCCAGAACTATTGGTTGTACTGGTTTATTGAAAAATATGTGTAATGCAATATCCAAAGTATCAGGATGCTGGTTTTGGCGATATGGATAATACATATACCTGTTCAGATGGAGCTGATATTTGAACCGCAAGAGTAGCAGTTATTTGTTTCAACTTAACTTCGTCTGAATTGGTTGCTCAGCTATATAATTCCTGTATTCTTACAGAACCGCTGCTATCTCGAGATGTATAATAATATAATGCAATCTGGGAAGGCAAGCCGGTGTTATACATTTGCACTTCACAGTACGTTACCAAGCTAAGAGAAAGCTTAAACTCATACAAATTAACAAGGAATATTACCGAAAAATCACATTAACGAAACAGAAACCAATTTAGTAAATTCACTGACGCAAGAAGTGCAAAAATTATCCAAAGTTGTTCCTTGAATTTGGGCAATTGTCAATTTGACAGTTCGAATTTGCTATGTTGTCATAAATGCGATACAGTTCCTCAGCTACTCTTGCGCCTCTACCGGCTTGGGAAGTACAAATAACATGGTCTTAATGCCCCAATTCCAGTGTCCCTTCTATCCCGTAGGGTTATATTGTGTATGATGAAAACACAAGGAACCCATCACTAGTAAACAACTTATAGTCAACTGTTCTTCGAATTCTATCTACCAATCTTACAACATTATTACTTACTCGCATATACAATATGTTATCAAATTACTTAATCTCAACACCTTCCCTTAATTGGTTAACGTAAATATCTAGAAGTGGACATACAAATAACTAAAAGACATAATTAAAAAGTTACAACTTTTCAATAACCTATTAAATGTTAGGTTTCTAGATTTTCAGTTTGTCCTTTGTTAAACGTTTATAAGTATATCTGTCAGCTGATTGTTTGTTGCAAAATATTTGTAATTAATGTAAAAGAAGTAATATCGCACGGCAATATGCTTACTTCGCTTATTAACAACACCATCTTCTATGTATGGAAAAACTATTTTGTACGTTTTCATTATTTTCCGCTTTAATCTTCATATGCGTTTCTGTAGGATTCGCTTCTTTTTCATCCACTAGCTTGCATTTTTCGTTCTTCTTCGGCGATTAGATTTTTTCGTCAATAAAATTTTTCAATTTTTGTGTCTAAACCACCGATTGCGTCTTAACAACTCAGCCTGAAATAATAACTTTTATATTTTTTAGAATATTCCTTTTCCATGTTGATCTTCTTATTGTTTGTTCATCATTTTCAAGATCTTCATTCTCCTAGTTCTCATTTTCAATAGTTTCTGGATTTTTGCCTTCAACTTTTGGGTTGTTTTACTTTTTCCTCATCATTCTTACTTTTATCTTCAAAATCTTCTACATCTTCGTTTCTTTATTTTTTCATTAAATATTACATCTTTGTATGTACTATTATTCTTCTTTCTTCTTTGTCCCATAATCTGTACCCATTAGGACCTTAAAAACCACTGAAAATTTTTTACTTGTGTCTCCTAATCTTCTTAGGTATCCTAAAACTTTGGCGTGTGTATCAACTCCAAAAGATCTGGTTTCTTCAGATTCAATTTCTCATAAGGAGTAAATGCTATTGTATTTGACGGACTTCGATTTAGTAGATAAGCTGCTACATTTACAGCTTTACCTCACATTTCGTTATTCATTTTAGATTCAGAATTAGTGCCCTGGATCAATGTTTTGTTGGTACTGTTTCTTCAGCTGCTTCTGTACCACATAATACTTTTTCTTTTACTGACAATCTTGTTATCAAATTGTAGTTTTTTCGTTCTACCTTTACCTGAGCCCCACGCACTTATGAAATATTCATATTGTTCTGGAAGTGATGACAATATCTTTCACATCAACATTGCTTCGTCAATATCAGATTTTCGGCTTTTTAATTTAAACACTATGTTTTGCAGGCCACTGATGGTGAAACTCTTTTTAAATGAGTTGTTAAAAAATTATTGGTGCAAACCACACTTTCTTTGTTCAACATGACCTTCGTAGATTTCAGTTAATTTAATGGAATGTTCCATTTACAAATTCATTCATCTCATTGGCTTTTAATATTATGTCGACTTGGAACTTCCATAACTGATATTTGTCTTTATCCTTTAATTTTGTTACTTTAATTTCTCTGCTGGCAGTGACATTTTTAGAGCAGATTTCTTACTGTTTTTACTTTTACTTTTTTTGATTTCTCTGCTTCTGTTATTTTTACTGGCCAGTGCCTGGACCCATAATCTACAGTAGATTTATATCAATATACGCTGTGGAATGCTAGTAAAAAAACTATTTATTGATTGAAATAGAAAACAAAAAAAAACCCATCACTAGTAAACAAGCTACAGTCAACTGTTTTTTCCAGTGTTATCTATCAATCTTACAAAATTAATAACTACTCCCATATACAGTAAGTTACAAAATTACATATCCTCAAAACTTAGCGCCGCATACTTTACGGACTGAAGTAATTGAATAGATGTGAAAAACATATCATGACAGAGAACACCTTTATCTTCGCTAATTGTAGAAACAAGGCGATTGACTACCCGTAACTGTGAATTCAAATAAAAACCAGGTTTTGCTTACTTTTCTAGCTGTAAAAGTAACGCCGTTACGATATTTTGGATATTACGACTAATATGGTTTATTCGAAAGTAGTTTATCGAATTGACTAAAAGTTTAAATTATTGAACAGTCCTTAGTTGTCAAAATCACAAAACAAACAAATTTCAGAAATATTTTTGGAAATAGCGCAATTGTAAAATTGAAGATCGTCCACAGTTTTAAGGGAGGAATTTGATGTCATGTCACAAAGGCAACAAAGACGCAACAAATTAATTTTACTTAGATTATCTATAAATTGTAGTGACGTGTGTCACGTTTTTAATCTTTACTACATACAAAAATCGGTTTAATTACAAAAGCAACCCCGCCACTGCTTAGGTAGAAAATTAATATGTTGACAGATGCTAGTATCCCGGAAAGCCAATCGAAAAAGGAGTTGGTTCAAAACAATTAATTAATTAATATTCGCCACCGATTTAATTTAATAATGTTCTAGCATCGTCCGGGGTGGTAAATGAGAAGTCGGACCCCAAGATAGATAATTACCTACCTTTATATCTTCCTATCCGTCTTTTACGTAGACTTAAATCCAAATAATTCGTCGTAAAATAAAAGACAAGTTGCAACCAAATCTCTGCTTACTTAATAAAACAACAAAACCCAATCACAATTCTAATATTTCTATGCAAGAACAATGATTTAAAATAAATTAGTAGTCCCAGTTTTACGTTACTAGAAGGGAATATAACTAAACTTAAATGGGCAACACTCAAACAATTTTTCAGACTTTTATTGCGCTACACAACTACATACTAGAGATTTCTGGCGCATTCCGTAACTTCGAAGGCCTTCGCGTCACGAATTCATGCGTGATCAAACGATCAAAAACTATGGTCAATTCATGAACTCTTACAAACGCAATATCAACCCACTATTGGAGTACCCTGTATATCTGCTTTACGTAAAATTGGAATATGGAATATTACAATAGTATTTCATCTGTACACATATCCCCACTTAAAGCCCAAATGACACAATTCTGTGACTCCAATCAATTAATAAATTAATTCTTAAATAACCATAAAGAAATCGTAAACAACAAGACAAGGTTATACAGTTTTTAAAATGCACTTCCCTTGATCGAGAATATGGCGGCAATCAGCTCGACCGTACCCCAAACTCCCTATTTATAGACCCAGGCGTCCACTCGGTTCGGAAAAAACCTTCCCACGGTTACTCGACGATAACAGCGTATCAATTTGAACAATATGTATAAATGTAGAGTTTTTCTACTGCGTCGCCTTAATTTCTGTCAGCCGTACGAATTTTGCCTAAGTTAAATTTATCGGAGATTAGAATTAAGGTTCGGGAAATTAAGACACGACAAAAATTTTCTGATCATAACCAACTTACCAGTAGATGGGCACTGGTCTATCACCAAAAATATCTTCTTAACCGGAGTAAATTCTATATTGGAAATAAATTCCTGGAGATTTGCTTCCCTACAACTATGGGAAATAGTCCTGTGTAGTGACTCTCAAAGCGGAAAACTAATTCCCAATCGACAAACCATTTCAAGAAATAATTCACTATTCGCAATATACTTCCGGCAAGGTTGACAATGCTTAACTCACTGATTTAATTACGAAAACTGTCTTTAGAATCTCCTTCCTGCCCAACTTTTGAAACTCCAAAACGCCTTGCGTCGACTTGACAGAGAAGGTAACTTCTAAATATTAAAAATTCCTATAAGCTTGTAGAATAACTAAATACGTATGAAGGGTCTCCTTCTTTTAGGCGCGGAAATCTTTACACGTGTTAAATGTTTGCTTCTGCAGAAAAATTTCGAATTCAATGTATTTATATTCGATTTTGAAATCTGAAGACGTGAACTGTAGGTTTAATTGCCCTTAAATTGATAAGAATAAAAAAGTTATTCTTAAAGTCTGATTAAAAATGTTATCTTGTGTTCCAACTAGATGCTACAACCTTCTGTTTTCACTGCTTTTCTGCATGTTTACAAAACAGTCACTTAAGTCTATCTCTACATTTCTTTGACTCTCGTGTAACAGTGAACAAATACAAGCAAAAATCACAGCCAGTATATGTTAAATGGGTGTCCTACACATTCAATATTTCTAGAAAATATTTTGAGAAATTTAAGACATAGCGGTAGAAAAAGGCAGTTAATTGATAACAAGATTTTTAAATACCAAATAAGGAAATTGATCAACACCATTATGTGTTTTCTACTTACAGTCATGTGTCTGTATTTACCGTGAAATTTAAATGCTAAACATGATCTCTGGGATTTCTGTCGTTCGGATTAGATGTTGAAGTGTAGATCCACCGTGTTTCTAACTTAAAGCTGAGAAGAAATACGTGGCAGAGGAGTGGCTGGTGTCCAACAGTGTGTAGTATAGTGATTGTGATGGTAAAATCCCTATAGTACGCTTGTTACCCCTCAATAGTAGAAATTGGTTTTAGGTTTATATTGAGCATTCTGTTTAAGTAAACAATATTAAAACTACCTCTGTGAGAGTTCAAACTGGCATATGCTTTGCTCAATTGTAAAATTTCTTATAAATGATATTTTTCACATCCCATTTACTGCGTGGGTGATTAGCCATAGTAACGGATACGAATGAAAGCACTTTCCGAAATATGAAGTGCTCCAAAAATAAAATATAACTTAAAAATATGAAACCGTAGTTCTACGTGTGAGAAAGTCCAACTGAACTGATTTCCTCACTTTCTATATTAATTTGACGTATATCTACTTTCAGTACGTGTTTATAGGTATGGCTGAATTCTATTAACTTTTCTATTAGAAAATGAAACATTTGAACAAAAACATTCATTATATACCCATTTCAGACGGACTGCATTTACACGTTTGCTAGACTCTAACAATACAAATCTTGCAGGAATCCCACAAAATGCTTCGATTTGAGCAGCAATATTCCACCTATCACATCACTAAATCACACCAGATAAAAAATGCCGGTATCTCGTGCTGCAGAGAAGGGTTTATCACTCCTCACTTTAGCTCACAATCTCTCTGGAAAAGTTCTTCGGTTCTATCTTTCTATTCCACTTTAGGCATACTGTTTCAGTGTCATTTGATAATCGCAATGCGTCAGTCAATGTCGTCTTCAATTTTCTAGCATATGCTTACATATATCGACCTTGTCGTGTTGTGACACGAGATCGGTAAGGAAAGCTTTATTTCTAACCTGTGGAAGGCAGTTCGAAAATTCATATTTGAGGCTGGCTCAGCGTTTTCTGACACTTTCAGCGTGCTGTTCGCTATAAAAATTTATCGAAAAGAGGGAAATCTAAATTATGCCACATATTGGTATACGCCATGAATATAATGTAAAAATTATATATAAATGTAAGTTCGTAATATTGGGAACAACGTCGTTAAAACAGTACAGACAAGTTTTTTTATAAATTTCATGGTTCATGATTGTCATATCATTATAGGCTTGTAGTAAAAGTGATGACAGCGACTTTATATAATCGATCAAACCGTGGACGATCTAGAACTTATTCGCAATGACTGGCTTCTGTGGTTTTGTCGTTTTCTCGAACCTTGAACTACGTTTATCCGTCAAAATCTTGACTTTTAAAATTTTGCTGGTTATAAAGTAAAGTTTGGGGAGCTTTATAGAACCTATGACCGTATATCTCGTAAACAAACCCCTCTGAATACACATTGTCTTGACATCTAAGATAATGTCATCACCACTTTCTCTTAGTTGTCAATAACGTCTTGCTCAATCATGTTGTTTTAATTAGAAGATTATCTAGGCTCACAGGTTTGACTAATTTGAGGCAATGTGTAGTCGTGCAGTAAATTACCCGACGGAATTTGGGTTTCTGATGTCATGTTCCCAGTTTCGAATGAAAGTCTAATCTGGGGGAAATCGTAAAAATGGTACACGTTTACCAAAATAGTGATGTTGCTTGTAATTTGATGTATTCGTTAGAACAATAGGTAGTAATCAGTAGGAAAAGTATGTTGTTTGTTGACTTCTAATTCTGCGCACTAAATGACGATGCTGGTAAGGGAGTAACCGCTTTAATGTATTTTTAACGAGTTAAGTTTTTGAAGTTGTAAGTATGCGAAAATTGTACGTGTACTTGAAACTAATTTTAAATACAACTGCGGACTTTAAGTAAGTAAACGTTCAATGTACTGTCACGGTTAGGGGTAAAAATATGTAATTTTGTTAATTTTGGTTCAACTAATAACTCCTTTCTAAAACACCAAATAGTGCGGTAGTTAGTGAGAAAAATAAAGAGATAGACAGAAATGGAGAGAAATTGGAAGATTGGCAAAGGGATAAACGAAACAGGAAAGATGAACATCTGCAATCGGCTGATGTGTTCGATTCCCGGGAAGGTGGCATGTTTCTTCATTTTTTATTTAAATCAAATTATTTATTTTTTAACGGTGGCAATCCTGGGCGCGCTCTAAAATTATACCCTGAAGGTCTGGGGTTCAGTTCCAGTACCAGAACATCGGATTTTTAACCGCCGTTCTTTGTCGCGAAGCAATGGAAAATCAACGAGGTGTTCTGCCTAGTAATACTTCTCTGGAGTAGAACCGATTACACTTCCCGTGGTCGACACTCACGCTAAGTTGTAGGTCCTCTATGGGGTACTGCAAAACGCGCAACACTGCCTAGGAGAGATCCCGGTAGGTCCCGCTTTCACATTACTTCAGGGGGGTGCAGGCGTCCCTTACATACTAGTCATCCATGCAGCGTGCACCCTAGACTTAATTAAGTGAAATACGGTCGCCTCAGCCGGGATTCGAACACCCCTGTCGATCGGCCGCATTTCACTGTGACTTCGAGTGGCAGCGCGTATTCGCACGGCTCCACCGAGGTCCCTTATTATATATAGCTAGGTGACCTTAACAGCAAATGCAATTTACATATAGATAGAGAAGTCTCCCACAAAAGTGTTAAGGGATTCCTATCAGATAACGGGATTTTACATATAGTGAATCTCATCACTAGAGATCGGAATATATGCAGTCGATTATTGCGGAAATATGCGCATATATATGTACACTATTTTTTAAATATATGCAGTAAATTCTGAAAATATGCACTTGTATATGTAATAGCAAATGTTCAAAAATTGACTTTAAAAACCATTTATGATAAATTGATAAATGTTAAAAATTGAAAACAAATATACGCATTAAAATTCACAAATAACAAAACATTTTTGATACATTTTATTCTATTAACAAAATTACAGCAATACAGAATAGTTAATTATAATTATAGTTATCTCTACAAATCAGCTTATGCTAAATTTTAAACTATGATTCAGTACTATGAAAACAACTTACAATTAAACGTTTTTCAAAATTTTCAAGTGAAATTTATGTCTTCTATCGGCAAACATGTATTTGTAAATTGAAAACGATCGTTCAACATCTACCGACGTGCATGGGGCATTTGCAAATTTTGAAATTGTATTAGGATCTAAATTTAATTCTGCAACAAATTTGCCATTGAGAACTCTATTTATGTCTTTTGAAACAGCATAAGCAGGATTTTGTTTCATTACCGACTTAAATTTTTCCAAAATATTTGCGCCAATTTCACTTCTTACATTTTTACACGAATTTTCAAACCGGGTTATCAGCTCCAAAGATTCGTTTAGAGTCATTCCTTCTTTTTTCAAATTCTGTTATTGACTTTGTCACAAAACTGTAGTTGCCTTTAATGAATGCCAGTTGTGGTGCTACTTTTAATGATTTAATTACTTTTTTTGCAATTTTCAACTGCAATACTTCTCGAATCGTTGATATCGTCTGTAACATTTATACTCCCTTGACAATTGTCTGCATTAAAAATAGCGGCCTCCAACCATGTACCCCATCGGGCTAGAATTGGTTCGGGAGGGAGAGGAGTGTTTTTCTTTATAAAATTGAACTCTTAAGGGAGCTTTTAAAAATACTTTTTTTGCGTTAATAATTACATCATTAATTAATGGAAATTGGTTCCTAATTTCTTCAGCTATTCGGTTAAGCCCGTGTGCCATACAAGTAATGTGAATTAAATTGAATGACATATCTTAAAAGTACGAATATCTAAAGCTACTCTGAGAACAACATTTCAAATATTAAAGGTAAAGATTTATACAAATACAATGAACTTCACCAGAAATGCATCATAAAATAGTTCAAACATTCTAGCCAAAGCCTTAAACTACAATAGCAGCAAATTATTAATAACAAGCACAAGTATTTTAGAAAGAATGAAGTGTTAAAAGGAATTTAAACGTTCAAAGAAATTTTACAATATACAAGATCTATCTACAATAAACAAGGGCTTACTGCAGAACGCAGTGTTTACCCAACTTCTTAGAACATTTTACGTTTAGAATAAACTATCTGCGACCTTACTCATACAAAATGCAAAACAATCTATGATGTTATAAAAAACCACTGTTACACAAAATTGGAAACCGATCGGAAAAAAATAAAAATGTAAAATTTATGCAAAAATATAACATTTATGCATAAATATGCATAAAACGTCTAAATATGCAGACTTTGCCTAAATATGCAAAACATGCGTTAATTAATTAGTGTTAATTAACTCTAAACATCGTGATTCTTCCGCATTATCGATTGTTTTGTTAGATATGCAAAAATTACATTATATGCTGTTTGCATAAAATCCGCTCTCTACTCATCACAATATTAGTGTATTCGCTATAGATCATTCAGTGTCTCGAAATTACAGTGTATTACATAAATAGGTAGGGGAATCAGAGCAAAAAAAAATGTGAATTGAATAAATCTAGCATGGGGTGGGCCTGGCGTATCCAGGATTGACCCTCGAGTCGGCTCCATGTCAGATGATGATGATGATGATGAACGGTAGTAGTAGTAGTAGGGCTCAAAAACTTATAATAAATTTTTGGAATTTTGTGTAGATTACATATAGATACATTTAAAAAGTGTCGCCGCCCTGCAATCGTCACCGAGTTTGTCCCCTGAAACAGTGTTGCGTCAACACATTGCCATTATTATATATACTTAATCGTTAACTGGGATCTTTAATACTTTAAAAATTCACTTTAACTAAATGCATTGGTTTTCTAATGACAACAATTGAAAATTGATTGCGGAAAGTAATATTTAAACGTATCTGAGAAGACAGTAACAGCGCAACTATTTTCAGTGTAATGTGATTTCAGCAAGATGTACTTTTGATTTATTTTAAATTTAAGTTAATATCGCACTAATTTGAACGAATTGACCAAATTCATAGTAGATAATTAAAATCGGTTGGGCAGCTTTTCGTAGATTAAATAATACATTTCAATGTTGGATTCTAATTTATTAGAAAACAAGCATCCTATTAATGTATTCTATCTGTCCTAACTTACGACGCAGAGAATACATACCGATTAATAAATCTATTAAGAACATGAGAAGCGTAACGAAAGGACAGTGTTAGGAACATAATACAAGACCAAATAGGGACATATAAAAGCATGTAAAATAATAGAGAAAACAAATAAAATTGAAACAGACGTGGGACCGAACATGTAGCCAGAAGAAAAGAAAACACTTCACGCATTTTGCAACGGAGCGCAAGGAAGTTAATTATAAGTAAAAAACACTAGGAACTCGTTGGAAAACGACCTATGACGAAAAGCTGGATAGCCGAAAGCAAAGATAAATTGCAGCACCTAGAGGAAGGCCATGACCAGCGCTGATGAGCTACAAACTAAACCTCGTCCCGGAGTGGTGATTTTAGGTAGAATTGAAAAATTGGTGCAGTCAGTAAGTCAAGTATTGGTTCTCAGACTGGTGCAAAATTCACGTATTTCGGTATAAGTGAATTGAATAACTGTTTACTTATGTATTTGCTACCTGTAAGGTGGTATAGATGAGCGTTTGGTATGTGTTGCAGTAGTTGTTGTATGAAGCTATAAATAATGCTTCTGTTGATGTAGTACCGTTAGTAATTGAAATAATTGTGTTAATATGGTTAAAGCCTTTGTTATTGTAATTGGAAGCTTGCCAGCTCCCCGATGATTCTGGGGTTGTGCATCCGCGCAGAATTCCTTGTAAAGCTGCCTAGTGCGTAGCGGGTTGGTGTCCGGCGTGGTCATTCAAGCTAACCTCGATCTGGTTGACCGAGCATGAAACTTCTGCATTGAACTTTGCAATGTGGCACGTGGAGAACCCGTCTTTTACTCTTTTCCTTGTGCTGCATGCACAATGAATGGGTAGGTCCCTTGATACTCACAATAACATGGGGGATTCTTCGTCCAGTTGGCTGGTACCCGTTACAAGTTAGGTACATCAGATGATATCTACTAAAACTGGTCCTACTAGGGTCACCCCACTTCTAACGACTAGTAGACTACGTGGGACTCTACGGGGGGACTCGCAACCCTCTATAAGTAGAAGTGCAGAAAAATGCTTATCTAGTAACGTGTTGTTGCTTGTGCCGAAATGGGGCTTGGCTATTTGATTGTTTACTTTAGGAGTACACCGCGTACATGTCTGAAGCTGTAAGATCCCGAGCTCCGATAAATTAGCATTGTTTTAACCACTTTTGAAATCCTATCCGTGAGTGTTGAGTTATTTATTAACTGTTAGTTGATAAAAATTCCCACACCCCGTCCCATTGAGAAAAAGCTCTTCCTACAAAATTATTTAACAGTTTTTGAGAATAAAATAATAAGAAGTTTCTTGGACAGGCTATTAAACTAGTGGTTTTAAATTTGTTCTAAAAAATATCCCAGCGTTGTGTATTTTTAAGGGCAGTTCTTGCCCGAGAAAGCACTATATAAATCATGTTATACTTCGCTCTGCGGTGGTAATAGATTTTTAACACTGCAGAGTGCAGCGATATCGATTTAGGCTATGAAGAGTAGATTTAAAATTAAATCAGTGTTATCGAGTGGTGAGCGGAATTATAAAGAGAGTTAGTTTAGTGTAAGTCACGCGTTCTAATACTTATCTCGGCCGTAATGGCTTTCATAACACGATAAAAGGGTTTAAATTACATAGAAACACTTCATTGACTGCAAATTGCAACGATTTAATTTTCGATTAAAGGGCAACAAATAATTCATTCTGATCCTATTAAATATAAGAACAGTTCCTCATAAAATCGGTTTAATTCCTTAAACAACAATGGCATTACTACGCCGGCGGATTAAATCGAATCTATCGCAGCCGGCGGCCAAATTTATTGAGTGTTAAGACGTAAAATAAGGTTAATGCCAGTGTTGGGGAACGAAGATTTAGCTCGGTGCGATTTCGGAAGCTCGAAACACGATAAAGTCGAGTTGAATTTCATGCCTGTGCCTTAAAGAAGGCGACGTAAACGACGATTAAATATTATCATTTTGTCAACAAAATCCCCAGGTTCAGCAGACTTTACTCCAAAGGCAAATGTCTGCGATTTAACACCAACATTATTGTAATTTAATTTCTGCGATAAGTTGGAGCTTTGCGAAAATTGCAATGCCCCAACGTTATCATCTTAACGTGCACACCGTGCCTCATATATTTGATAGAGGATAACGTTATGTTGTTGCTCTCTTAAATCAAGAGATACATTTACGCATTGGGCTATATATGAGCATGATTTTCTTATATATATTTTTGAAATACCGTTCCTAAAAGATGCTGGAAAATGGCTGTATGCTAAATGCATTCATATAGTTGCGGACGTGCAAACTCAAATTGAGATGTACCTAATAGAATAAAGTTGAAGTTGCTTAGCCTGACGAAACTATCGCTACAAAATCACCTGTTAAACGTTAATAGATTTTGGTTTTGTTTTTTTATTATTTTGTTCGATTATTATTTTATTTTATTACTCGTTTCTTTTCAACCATTTAATATAATAACACAGTACAAACATGCAACCAACAATTCAAATTGAAAATACAGGGGCTCCGATGGAGACCAACACAGACATTAATCAAAAACGTAACCTTGCTTCGTCGTCTTCAGACAATTCATGCAAACGGTATTTGTTTTACATACGTAGACAATCTTGTTAAGAAAACCCAGTTGCATGCCATCAGTGTAGAAGATTCCTCTAACCCGAAAGATAATCATGATACCATAGTTAAACCCCGAACAATACCTCCAATCTTTTTACATCATGCTACAAAATACCTCGAAGTAATAAAAGACAATACAACTAAACATCGGTAAATTTTCCAACACAAACGCTGGCAATGTGCTTAAAATTAATCTAACCAACCCTCAACGATTATAGGTTTCTAACCAAGTATTACGATGATCACATTGTACAATATCACACCTACCAAAATCCGGAAAACGCCAATCTATCAGTTACTATTAGAAATATGCCGATAATAATATAAAAAAAAAATTAAATGGAGAACTAAGCACACTATTTTTTATCAAGGTAACACGTATACGCAGCCGTAACAAGTTTCTAATACCGGTTTGTGTAGTTCCTTGTGTCCTGATGGAAAAACCAAAGAAATTTTCAAACTTACACTCTTTTGCTGTACAGTACCTGTGGAACCACGAAGAAAATCTCACGACATCCCCACAGTGTTTCGCTACAAAAAATTATTGCAAACATGAAATAAGATGTATTAAATATTCAGGAAATCAGCCGTTCTCCGACTGCCTGAGACATAGAATTGAGAAACTAGAATGTGTAAACGGTGGTAAAATGCATCCAGCGAACTTTAGAGGCTGTAAATATTATCAAGAATAAAGACTATGCTTACAGCAAATAATAATACGATAAATAAAACACCCAGTCCTCCCTTCCAACCACTCTCTACCTCAAACTACATCATATAACCCCAACCCTATGCTCCACCTCACAGAAGAACATATGCACAATCTACAACCAACTTTCATTAATGAATATAATACATTTTACAGGGAGACACACCTAATTCCCCATACCAGGGTTTCGTATATATAAGAACGATCGCATCACGCTGATTGGTTCGGGTGGAGTACTGATCATTATTAAAAACAATATCAACCACCACGTTCTACCTTTGCTCACTACCAACAACTTTGAATTTATCGCCATGGTAATCGTAAGTAGCAACAATCATACATTCTTTGAGGCTTTCGCGGTTTCTCGAACTATCAATATTACAATTTACTTTCGGCTTAGACCGCGTTGTCATTTGGGAACTACACCCAGTATTATCAGGCAAGGACCGACCTGTAGCTTGTCTGCCTTAACAAGCATTTACTCGAGAAGTTTGAGCCATATTTGTTCGTAGGCTCTGAACAGTTCAGTGTTCTATTCACTCTGAAAATGCAAGCTGCAATGTATTGCGAGACGTTAGTTTATATGGGTTCACAAACAGCTAAGAGGCATAAGCCGATTAAGTATTATTGTTCTGGCAAACAAAATACATCACGATCAAATCCTTGTCCACCCCAACGTTTGATTAATATAAGCACACGGCCCTGTTTAGGCAGGCAGGGCCTACGAACAAATATGGCTCAAACTTCTAGAGCAAATGCTTATAAAGGCAGACAAGCTACAGGTCGGTCCATACTTGATAATGCTGGGTGTAGTTCCCAAATGACAACGCGGTCTAAGCTGAAAGTAAATTGTAATATTGACAACAATCATACAGTCAAAGTATTTGCTGCATCTATTCTTTGAAATGAACAACTATTAGATCACGATTTAATCCAGTACTTCCATTCCACTCAACCAACTCTCATGTTGGACAATTTAAATAGTAAAATTAAAGTATGGGGATGTCGGTCTAGTAACAATAATGGAAACAGACTGCTTTCCTTCATCTCTCAATGAAATGTATAAATAATTGCCACTTATGAATTCACATGGTAAGCTGATCCCGATGACTATCTTCCTGATTTTCATTGATCTAATACAAATATGTCGTCGTGACTGGAATGCATTATGATAACTTACCTGTCTTTGTGGAACTAAATAAGCCACTGGGACTATTAAATCTGCTGCCAAAGTTAATTAATATTAAATTGGGAAAAATATACAGCATTCCTTGCCACTAGTATGAAACCACGAAACCTTCAGTATACTTCTCAAACGGCTGACATAGCATTAAATCATATTACATTAACCATCATCAACGCTCCTCAGTTCGCGACAACTGTTTTTAAACAAAAGAAAAATCCTCAACTAGAACAACTACCTCAGTGCACTTGAACCTGATAAAACAGAAACTCCGTAGAAAGAATTTGGCAAGGATCATGAGACAGAGTAGTCAAAATACAATTAAATCAGTCGAAATGCCAACTTGATCAGCTTACAATCAACTTATTCAGACAATACATTGCTAAATTGGGCACCAATGACAAGCCTATGTGAAAAGTCGACTCGGATTAATACAAGCTCAACTCCAGCTATCTGGCTGATACATTCCCACTAAGTAGCAGTCCTAATAATCAAGAGTTCGCAAATAATATAGAAACTTTCATTGAAGATCAAAGCCCATCCACTGACAATATAAACCCAAATAGAACCACACCATCAGAAATACAAGACATCATAAAGCTACTCCCAAACAAGAAAGCCCTGGGAACGGTTTAATTTCAAATGTGCTATTGAAATATTTAACTTCTAAGTGCTTAACCATTGTAGCGACGCTATTTAATGTATGTTTGGCAAGTGGATGTTTTCCTTTCGCTTGGAAACGAACAGAAATAAGTATCATTCTAAAAGCTGCTAAGGATCCTAATAATCCTAACAATTTCACACCAATAAGTTTACTAACCACACTGTCAAAAGTGTTTGAAGGAATCAGCTCTGTAAGATTATGCAGAATCATATTAAAGAATAACATTCTTCCGCAATTTAAAATTAGGTTTCGGCAGTAATATTCAACTACACATCAACCCTTAGGAGTCACAGAAATGACAATCAATAGATTTGAAAGAAAGCAGTACACCTTATTAGCATTTTTAGATTTGGACCGAGCTTTCGATACAGTTTGGCGTATCATCTAGAAAATGATTACACCCAATTTTCGAGCATACTTAATCATCATAGTTTATTCATTTATCACAAACCGCACATTCACCGTAAAATAAATTCAACGAAATCAGATCTCCTCAGAGTCCCTCAGGGCTCAGTTTTCGTTCCGAATCTCTTTAATTTATTCATACATGATATTCCAACTTCAGAAAATGCAACAATGTTCTTTAAGCAGACAATACTACTCAACATCGTGACATCCTAGCTGCGGCCGAATTATTGCTACTGGCAGTAAACCCACTGAGTGAATGGTTTCATTGCTGGAACATAAATCTGAACTACCGTAAATGCTAGTTTAAAATTTTTATTCTACGTAGGTACGTCAATTTATCACCTATTATCTTTGAGGATCATCAGATAATATGGTGACCTAAGGATCAGGTTGTTAAATATCACAAATTCAATGAAACCTATGCTTGACTAGCAATATTATACCCAATGATTAATAGACGATCTTCTCTTAAAATAGAATGCCGAAAATTAATTTATTTATGAATAATTCCACCACTTACTCGTATGTCTGCATTATTTGGGATACAGCTAGCAATACAAATCGTAAGAAAACTCAGGTGTTTGTTTAGCTATAGAGACAAATTGATTTTAATGTTTGTTTTATTCACTACCCAAAATTTCCTAATATTTTATATTATTTAGTATTTTTATAGACTGAGTGTGATGGAACTCTAATAAACGAATTCGTTTAGAAAACTATATTTCTAAGGCCAATTGGGCGTGCTAACTTTTTGAGGCGTCTTTGTTTCTACATTCATTGTGCTCAAACCCTTAACAAACCGTTAGCATTTCAGGTTTACCTTACGCTACTTATGTTCGTCTAGTTCTCAATTCGATAAAGCACTACGTGATTTACAACTTTTTGTAATGAAGGTCTTCTGAGAACACGATCAACAGGGTGGAAGTTTTGAGGAATATAAGTTCCAGTCTATGAATATAGTACAAAAAGCTAATAGTAAGAAAGACAAAACGAAGAGCCAACAGATTTTATGAAACAAATTCTTAAAACTATACCAGATCTTCTTAAACCATACATGGAATAAATAAAAACAGCTGTATTGTCGCTACCAACACTGCTCAGCAATAGCAAACGATCACACTAATATTAAAAATTTAACACTTGCAAATAAATGTACCACCAGTATAGTAAGTGCCTACAAGCAGTCAAACAAAAGGATACTTGAAACTGACCTACAAGAAATATTTATAAATAATGCACCTACATATTTCATCGGTGACTTAAATTCCACACAAACCATTTGGGGTTGCCGCGTCAACTACCCCTACCGGCATGACCACTTACCTGACGTCTTAAGTGTCATACTACACAGAAACTTTAGCATACCTATAACACAAACAGTCATGATGAGTTGGCCTCAGATCTTTTACCAATACTGAACTCTTTTGTAGAATCGCCGCTTAAAATCGTACAATTACTGCGACTTGTCAGTGGCCGCGTCAACTGCGATACCTTACAACAAATAATAGAAAATAAAATACAGTGTTCCAAAAGGTTAGAAACACAAGAAGTAGATCTGCCTTAAGAAACTTAGAAGAAATAATCAAAGAATCCATACAAGAATCAACGATGGTACAAAGCGATCCCAGAACTCCTGACTACAATGAACCCCTCATCGAAATACTCAACCTTATAAAGGTAAAGAATCGAATAAGAAGAAAGTGAGTGGCAACGGAATAGGGGCCCACGGCATAGGCAGTTATTGAATCGTCTAATATGTCAAGTTAAATATGAGCTTGATAGCTACAGAATATGCACCTACAGAGCACATCTTGAAGAACTGCAACCAGTGGATTCGTCGTTATGGAGAGGAACAAAATAAATCCTTAAAAAAGCTCCTATTACATCTCCGCTAACGCATTCTAATACCATCTACATCACGGACAAGGAAAAAAGCGAAATCTTTGCGGAATATCGTCAAAACGTTTTTCCCACTAATATCAACCAAGCAAATGCTGACAGAGAACAGCATGTTAAAGGCCACATAATCGAAAACTTCCCCAATTGGCCTGGAATTGTAAATCAGATCAGCCCACAAGAACTTGCAAAATACATTAAGAAACTACCGAACAAGAAATCTCCAGGATCTGACCTTATACCAAATATTGTTTTGAAAGTGGTTTGCTATGTTACTACCATCTTCAATTCATGTCTCAGAATTGGATATTTCCCAATTTCCCGGAAAGCAGCCCATATTATTATGATCAATAACTCTGGAAAAACCGTTAAGGGCCCGCCAACTACCAGTAAAAAATCCAGTATAGGAATATTAGTAGGTGTTCCACAAGGATCACTGCTAGGTCCCGTACTGTACAACAGTTTCAGGCACGATATCCCAGTATTAAATAATTCAACAAATGATACTGCAATAGTCAGTCAGCACGTAAATATTGAAAATTCTACCCAGCAGCTTCAGGCAAGTATGAACAAGTTAAGTGCTTGGCTCAACCATTGGTACACATTCCTTAATCCAAATAAATGTCAAACAAAAATGTTTATCTTGAGACGTCCAAGAAATATCCTAATAGATGGTCAACCCATTCAATGCAACCCACCGGATGATGGTTTCAAATACCTGGGATTTTATCTGGACAAGCGATTAACAAAAGCTACAACTAAACAGAAAGTTAAATAAATGTCATGGAGAAACAGCCGCCGCTGTTATTGGTAAACCGGATGCCCAATCGATCTCCGAGTTGGCGATTTGAATGTTCCCGTATGCGTGCTTGTCCAAACAAGTCTACATCTGTCAGTGTCGGAAGATTGTGTGTTTATTTACTTGCTAATCCATGCTTTAATTTTTGTACCCTTGTTCTTAATATTATTTTCTAGTCATTACACCAGGAAATGAAAGGTATATGTACACGTAGGAAAGTAATTATAGAATTTCAGCTGATCTTCTCTAAGTTTTTCAAAGAGTGTGTAAGAACTACCTTCCAAGTATTTCACAGTCAACAGAGGATGTACCCAGTGTTGTCTTTGGTGCTTCTTTATAAGGTATAATAGCCCAAGGAGATATAGTCTGTTGACAGCTGCAGGGATCTACCTTTCTTTCCGTCACCGTCAATGCCGGGGTGTATGAAAGAAGCCATTTAATTTACACCGGTACCCCACCGGCGCCGCCTCCGGTTTTGCCGGTGTGTCTTGTAAATAAGCAGGCAGTGACTTTTAATGGCTTATAATAAGAACTAAAATCAATGTTTAAGAGAAAAATAAATATATCATAATTATCTGTTTCTTTGCAATTATTCTGTACTTCCGCTCTTGTTTTTACCCATTTACACTATTTCTTAGTGTTATATTTGTGGAACCTGTATATTTGCTTTATTATGTTCTTCCATTAACTGTGCGTTTGCCATTGTTTTTAGAAAGAACAATAAACCTAAAAAACAAATCATAAAGCTAAAAGCCGAGAATAAACAAATAGCGGATGGTAGAGCTGCGGGAGGGGATGGAGTTATTACAGAAATGTTAAAAGAAGGAGGTGACAGACTCAACAAAGAACTAATAAAACTGTTTAACAGATTTATTGAGTAAGGAGACGTACCACATGGATGGGAAAATGCCGTTGTAATACCGATACATAAAAGGAGACAATGAATATTTAGAGAACTACTAAATTTACTGTCACAGGTCTATAAAATACTTTTTCGAATACTAACGTATAGAATCGAAAACAAGCTGCACTGCTATCAATCAGAGGAACAAGTCAAGTTGGTTTCAGGAAAACTTTTCACTGTCGACCATCTACAGACAGTTAAAACACTAATAGAGAAAGTAACTGAGTACAACATACACTTATGGCTTGGATTTATAGATTTTAAGAAAACTTTTGACAGTATAGAAATATGAGCCGTAATCAAGTCTCTCAAAAATGTCAGAGTCGATCAGAGATCGTAACGCATGGAGCAGAAACTTGGACGTTCACTAAGGGAATCATTAATAAGCTCCATATCAATGAAAGAGCTATGGAACAGCGTATATTAGGAATCAGCTTGTAGGATCACAAAACTAATGAATGGATCAGAGAAAAGACACAGGTGATCGATATAGTGGAACGAAGTGGCAGTGGCCTGGTCAGGTTGTAAGAAAACATAACGGCTAGTGTAAAAAACTAATACGATGGAGACCCTGGATGACTTAAAATCAGACCAGGACTAAAATGGATAAGGGAAACGGAGAATCGACAATGGTGGAAGCTTATGGAGGAGGCTTAAATCCGCAGTTGGCTAGACAACGGCTGATGATGATGATGGTGAAGTTATTCCAATTACTGTACGTTTGGCATTGTCACGAATTGGGGTTTTAGAAGATAGTCCGTGACTTTTATCATTAGCTTTTATTAAAACAACTTCCTAAATATATTCAATTTGTTAAATTCAAAATTGTTATGTATGCGGAAATTACAACGTGTCCTATACCGTATGGGCCAGTTAAGTTGCCTCCCCCCTTTTGGGTCGATTATTTTTCAATTGCCTATTGGTTAACGATGAGGTAAAATTCTGATAATATAATGAAGTTAAAAGGCATAACTTGCACTATTACTCACGAGGGAATCCGCACTTGCGTTTTACCCATTTTCCAATAGTTTCTTCTGTAAATGGGTTGTTATTGACAATAGAATTCATGGTAAATCTCATTGTTTCCTGTTTACTACAGTTGAAAATTGGAAATTACTTAAATAATATATTTAGAGAAAACGGGCTTGGCAGGGGAGTTGGGCATCTACCACTACCAGGAACTTGTGACATCACTCTACCAGACGTCATTTTTTGAAGTTCAATTAAAGGAATTCAATTAAAAATAAATAAGCATGATTTGCAAATGAGAATAATAGGGATATTTATGTCAATTACTAAAACACGCTTAATCGAGTCTGACGATCGGTTTTATAACAAATAAGTAAATGAGTGGAAACGGATGAAGGCAATTTTGAACATTTACTGAATTAAATTAGACTTCACCTTCTATTTCGTAATGCTTTTTACTTGCTAACTGTTTGCTATAGTACGGTTGCACCAATGGGCGTTTTTCTTGTTGAACATTAATGTAATTAATATTAGTAAAACTGTTAATTACTACCGTAAGAGGACAACTGCTTAGAAGGTAATGATCATTTTGTATACTATAAAATATTCGTTAATCTCAGTTGCTGTGATATATTCATGTTGAGCTGCGTCAAACCCTTTTACAGGTCACAACTTAGCTGCCTTATGTATGTTTATTGTAATTAATATCGCAGTGCATGTAGGTAAACATGTTGCTTAAATATTCAATGCGCTAAATATATGGAGTAATGGTTTCTATATATAGGTGTTAAAAAATTGAAACATTCTAATAGAAAGAGATATTAATATACAGAAATTTAAGAAATAGGATATCGTAACATATAGATTTTCAAAATTATTATCATTACGTGCCTATGTTGTTAAACTTTTACTTATTAGCAGTTTCTTCCTTTACTTCATATCTGTTAGTTTACTGCTTTTCTAAATTTTTTTCCATGCTTTTCACATTTTTGATAATTGATTTCCTTAATCATAATTTCTTTTGATTAGGTGGTCATCATTTTTAATAACTTTTTATTCCAAAAAGGTTCATGTACAGCGCCATTGAAATATCGTAAGACAATAAAATTTAAAAATTTACACGAAAACAGGAGCAAAACTATAAGAATACGAATTTTATACATAGATGGAAAGTTTCAATTTCCTGTGACCTTTGGATGTTAAATTTGTGACGCCTGATGATAATTTCCAAGGGAAATTCTCCACTCTAAGTAAGTAAATAATGGGTTAATGATAGCCTCCCGGAACCTCAATCGAAGATGGGCGGTTCTCTGCTTATCTCGAATAAATACATTAATTAACATTATGCTAATTACCTGGAAAAAGGACGCCAACGACTAATAATAAAATACACTACCATTAACGCAGATGTCGATTGGTTAGTCGTACCCACAGTTTATTACTTACTTAATTCGTTACTACAGAATACAATGATAGGAAACAATAAATAACAAGCCCAATTGCTGCAACAATATTTAATATCAGCAAAAAAATAAATGTGTAGTATGTATATATATAACCCAAATTTGCAACAATAATATATATAATTATAATTGTAACCTGTATCGGTACACAACTGCCAGTGCAATCACTCAATACAGCCCCAATAATACCTGACTTTGAGCTAAAGTAAAAATACTGCGTTTCACTACCCAAACAAGCGCCCTCAAACTATATAAATAAAATATAAATACTTGTACAAACTAACATTCCAAAGAATTATGACAGTAAAATAATTCGTAACACTCTGTACAATTACAACATAGTTCTTATCTATCCCGCAGTATAAATAATTTCATACAAATAAACAAGAGTATTTACAATGACCCCGAAATTATCAAAATTAAACATAAATTTGCACTTCCCTGGTTAATCTGTACTGGAAATTTCTAAGACAGCCTCGAGTCCGGCACGTGTTTTCACTGCGGCGGCTGGATGGAATTCAAATATTAGTTCTCGCAAGCAGCCGATATCACCATTGTAAGTACAAAATCTTCGGACGAATCTCGCCGTCCCCAAGTTGTCTAAATTCGAATACAAGGAAAAGTTAGGACAGCTATAACTTAAAAGACAAAGGAAAAACCCACCAATCGGTAACTACGATTGACACTACAAAAAATCATAAACGGAACGAAACGTCGAGTATAACGACAATCAATGTCAATAACGTAACCAACAATCTACTAAAGATCACGTTATAATCTATGATTTTCCCAGAAAATTGAGATACACTCCAAGTGAAACACTTTAACAGGAAAACCAATTCAACGACACGTTCGTTTTCTGTCAGACGCAGAGAATCAATCCGGAAATCCTGTCTTCTAAAATCAAACATGCGTAGTACGTAAATGCTCCAAATAAACACTCCTGAGACCAGTGTGAAATGGGTTGCGGACAACCTAGGCGAAAATACCGTTACAAATTATTCTCTGCTGTTAGTATTATTTTCTATTTCCAGTGTTATCCAAAGCTATAGTGATGTAATTGATAGATGACGGATGACCCCAAACTTCTCACATGCTTCCAGGAAATATAGGAATGCAAGTAACGTCATATGTCTAAAGTAGTGATATTTGGCAACTACTTATCAATTTCTTATTGTAAATTTCTAATTACCTATATTATGATTCACAACTATAAATGGAACAATTTATTCTGTTATGGAAGCTATAAGGACATTATATTTGTTCCCGTGCGTTTTTTGTGTAAAGTATAAGGTGCCATTCTAGAGTGTTATCCCTAATTAAATTTTATTGAAGAATCTAGCTTCCTCAGAAAACGGAATTTCTAAGTTGTAACCTATATTTTCCGAACCCTTTAGTAAATTATTTGTGCTCTCTATGATATTTTGTCTAGGTAGAGTGGAAGGAAGTAGTGGTATATTTTGAGGTATGTATTTTTATTTCTAATGCCTCTGTTCGCGAACACGACATTAACGTTGAGTTTTATTTTCCAAAGAAAACGTCTAGTAGTTTGTAAATGTAAGCACACCACTTGGAGTTGCTAAACTTGTTCTGAATAAATAAGGGTTCCAGCAATGGAATAAATTCGCTGCATATATGCAGCGATGCAGAATTCGCAAAGATTTTTAAAATGTTGGAATATAGACGGAAGAGTAAAAAGTTTCATGTAAATACCTATAAGGAATCTTAAAATAACTGCATTCAAGTTCTTGGGATATCCTACATTTCTAATTAAATGAAACCAAACCATTTTTGTGATATCCAATCGAATAGTCCTTGTTATTACTAAGGCTTTAAGTAATTGAAATAATTGTGTTGTCAGTTTAGAGTCATTACTAGCAGTTACATCAGTAACACGGCAACAACGCTTTGCTGAATCAATATTACCTTAGTTCTGGTTTAGTGGAATCATTCCCTAAAGTGCCAATAATTGCAATAATGAACACCGATTGTCGACATTCACAGAATACATGATCTTAGCGTAATGAAATGCATATTCATAAGGTCAATAATGAATATTCACTAAGAAATTTCAAGTGTACACAGAAACAGCGCGAAAACTGTCACTTGGTAGCAGTTTTGATGAGCAAATTTAACATGGTGTACAGCGTAATTAAACTAAATTATGAGTGTTCGTTAAAAATTCTCCTGGAGCTTGTTGCAGCTTGCTTGATAATTTATTACTTAGTGCAGTTTTATTTAGAATAAAAATGCTTTCTTTGTATTATACTCCAACTAGCGATGTGGCTGGCATATTTAAAGTAATCGCAAGTGCATAATACAATGAATTTGTTTTCACAACGGTTGAGAAATCTGATGCTGAAGTACTTGAATTTTATATATGTATTTGTAGAGATTTAGGGAATATACACAACTCACGTTTAACTATGATGTCAAACAAATTCAAGAATTGTGTTATATTTTGAATGCGTGTCACGTTAATTTACATACCTCCTGGTATACTTAACTCATAGTTTCTCTGGAAATTGAAAATTAAGCCAGAATATCGTTGTCGTGTATGATAACTGCATGCGTTATCTAGGAGCGATGGAGTGGGCCCTAATGAAGGTAATCTTATGGCTAAGTGAGGTACGACAAATAGTTATTACTATACACTGTGAAAGCCACACAAGAAGAAACTGTACTCTTCAAACAAGTGTTTATGCAAATATAGAAATATTGAACAGTCTCTCTACAATTCTGTGTTTATAATATTGATTCTTCATACTCAACAATAGATATCTTTTTATTATATCATACATGGTTTTTTAGCGAAAAGTAGCCACCCTCAGTATCTTTGAAAACTAGTTTTTCTTTGTGAATCATGCCAACAGAGACAGCAAGGGTGACATCTTTTTCCGTGAAATCCGGACGTGTGTCATCCCTCTAAAATTTTAAATGGCCCCATTCAATGTGTAGCGTATCGCTGGAAAAGTAATTTCATAAGCAATTCATGATACTACTTAATTTTTTTTTGCAACTGAAATTGCGAGATAAGGTAAAATAAAAAACTCTGTATTATGTTCATTTCGATTAAATAACATGGTAGTAAACATGGAACACTTTAAGAAGTATATGGTGCCTTACCAAAATCTGACCGGCAAGCTGCAGTTAGCTGACGAGCAGTGACCTAGGTTTCCTTGTAAAGTTGGGGTACTTATGCATTCGTATATGCATGAATATTCCGTGATAACCGGAAAAAATACATTGAAAATAAGTCCACGGAAAAACCCAAATTTTGATAGTTACTGCTCTGAAAAACACTTCACTTCTTTTCCCTTTATTCTATAAATCAGACTCCCTTTTCTATTATTTTGCTTAAGTGCTTTATTACAGTTATTTCAATCGGTATACATACATACCATTATCGATCAACTTTTGTCATGTGTATTTATGTTTCATCTTTTTATGTAATAGTTATCACTGTCATCCTGACAAACTTTATTTATTAAATTAACAAATTTATATTTACATTCTTAACATAAAGTTACTTATGTACAGCAAATAGGGAGGCCAATAACCCGCATATAATCTTGTAAAGTTTTTCCGCTTGCTATTTATTGCTGGCATAGTAAATGCAAGCGATTTTGAAGATAAACCATTAGCTTTTTCGGTTTACTCACAACCCCTACATTCTACTAGACCAGTTTGTCTCATATGCAGCGAGTTCAAGTTGCATTTTTTTATCAAAGTCCATACACTTGGATGACTGTATCCTACTCAATGGGGAAACCGATTGTGTCAACCCTCCACTCGGTTGTTTGTTCTATCTTCCCCGGGATTGTAGCAGCATGGACATTCCACGTTTGGGAAGGGAAAATTGATGGAATGTCTCTCAACCTTACTGCTGCTGCATCCGGATTTCTTACTCGATGAAAGGCCCCACTGACGTAGGTAGCATCGAAATAGTGTACCAAATCCACTGCTGCTTGCGACATAATATTTCAAAGATGATTCATACCCCGGCGTAGATCTTGGAGTGATAAATACGCTAGACCATCTAACATCCCACAAAATAAATTAAAATGTTCATCCGTTCTATATCTGATTTCCAAACCCAGTGATTGTATTTTGCATAGGGTGCTTTGGGTAAGGTGGTAAAAGCAACCCCGAATAACAATTTCGTCGCCCAATATGACTTTTCCAGCCTGAATCATAGGACGCTCAAAATCCACATGTATCTTTGCGGGGTCTGGATATAATTGCTGAGAATTACCTTCTTCTAAAATAACACGAATCGTCTCCTCGTAGGTCTTTTGGCCCTTACCTTGCAGGAAAGCGTACACTGCTGTTCCAAAGATCTGGAGTCTTTGGTTTATTTTTACGCTTCTGGTACCTCAACTTTCTTTTGGTAGAATCGTCTAATGGCATATGGGCTTTGATTTCATAGTCCAAGGTGGAAACCGCTTCGGCAAAAATTTCTGGACTGTTTTTAGCCACCGCCTTTATGGTCTCCATACACTTCACCACTTTGACAACTTCAGAATCCGCAGGATGATTGTGGCCTTTGTCCACAACAGGATTACTAACGTTTAGTGCAGCTTTCAAGATAGCTCCACATCTGAGGGATGATGTTTTAGCGCATTTCTGTCGTATATAACCAGGGTTCGGATTTTTAGGCATCTGCCTTTTCCGTTCTAAAGCAGGCAGACAACTATTTTTCATACTAAAATGTATTACGTTGATTTTTGATAAAATTAAACCAAATATAAAATTTCCTAAAATGCCTATTTCAAAGATGTCGTGCCTATTTCTAAAAAAATGTTATGGAATAGCTTATTTTTAGGGTTTAATGCCTACAATTCGCTTTAAATCTATTTTAATGCAGTGCTGCACTTGCCAATTCTAGAAAACGCATAGTTTCTTAATTTATGCTAAATATTTAATACCTTCTTGTACTTTTCGAGGAAACGTTTTGCGGGGATAGTAGGATTACATTTGGAATTCCCCATTGTATAATTCCAATAATCTATATAATTCGTTGAAATATATAAAGTAGTAGCATCCATACACACTGCAATTTTTTTAAAATTCTTTGTGGTTTGTTTTCTGGCTCCTGTTTAGTTTTAGAGCTACTAGTCTGTAACAAGAACAGTTTTCTTCATTTTAGGTTTATTCATTCTAATTGGATTACTATCGATTTTGAAGTTCGTTAGACAGTTGACCAGGATGGACGAATACAATTTAACACATTAATTTATATTCGTTCATATTTAGTATCCGTGATATTACTCGTTAGAAGTTCAGGTACAGCTATCGTAAGCATGCTGGAATACGTTGAATACTATTCATCATTCATTTTTTAAATGTATAAGCTATCTTTGTTTTGATTACACTATAATAATCTTCTTCTAAATGCGGAAGTGGAGTAGAGTGTAGAATTTGTTGTAATACTTTACCATGTTAAAGTGAATGTCTTAGACTTTCTACTACTAATTGCTTGAACTCTATTTTAAGTTGTCTATTAAAGAATAAATGTCGTCATAGTAGACGTGAATGTCTTGGACTACATGAGTACATCTTAACCTAAATTTGTATGGATATTGATTGAATCTAATTAATTCATTTATGTTTCGTTTGGTGTTTCTTGTTTTCAAAGTGACATATTGACGTTGTTAACCTTTAATTTCATCTCCAGGGAGAGGTATAACTAGATCATCCTAAGTCTGTGCAGTCAAGTTTGAGTTTGCTAGTCCTTGATACTTCCATGACTATAGGCTACACAACCAACGGAGCGAACCGAGTTTCGAAAAACATCCTGACTAGATCGGTGACTAAATCTAGATCTGCTTTAGCACAGTTACGTTATTAGTAGACGGTATTTTAACAGTATTAACAATATTTAACGCGTTATATATGAACTGTGTCCGTCATAATGGAAAATTTAAGTCCATAGTAATATTTTTCTAGACATGTTCCGAAAAGCAATTTAATTTAGAAAGACCTTTAATTTCCTATGAACGCACTTACCCTTTTTTCTAAGACTCTGAACGCGTAGTTCTTTGCCACTTTCCTCTCCTACTATATTGACGTGTTTCAGATTATATTGCTCGTAGCAGTAAATAATTTTACAATCGCGCTCTGATTCAAGCAACCAGTTATTAAATTAAAGCCACTGCTGATACCTAAGGCACTGAATTACGAACTGATGTTGCAGCAAACATGGTAACCCTAGCTATCGAGGGCTTCTCATCGCCGGTTTTTGCCTACCCGTGGTCGTTATTCTTGTTCAGTTTATAATTTTAAAGGTTAAATAATCACTACATATATCGTTCTTGTTTAGGATTATTAGCCGGTATAAAGTAGATTTTAAAAAAGGATAATCATTAATTTTCAACTTTCTTCATCCACACAGTTAGCTCATAAATATCAATATTTTGTGGTATTCCATTTTTTTAAATGCAAGTGGTAATTGGTATTTGATTATAAAAAATCATAAGGAATATACTCCTTCTTTCGATGTTTCAATATTCGTATTATCTAGCTAGACAATGGAAAACATTGTGAACATTTCTAGACTTTAGCATTGTTACTATATATGACATACATAAATTGGCAAAAACTAGGGGTCAAAATACAGGGACTGATGTTTGTAGTACATTTTCCTGATAATATATATATATATATATATTGCTGTGAGACAGGTGTTTATGTTAAAATCTAACAGTGTGAGAGTGAATGTGCTGTGAGACACCCTCGTAAATATAGGATTATTAATGTAAATAAAAATTGTAAAGTTATCAATAAATTGATGAGGGCTAAATATGAAAATGTAATCACCTACACACAACAAAAATCTGAATTGAGACTCTAATAAATATAACTGCATGAATTTTGAAATGAAATGATAGTTAAATTGTTAAAATAAATCTCAGGGTTTAATAAAATAAAGGTTGCAATAAACTGGGGTTGCAAGTTCAGGCTCGTATTACAGGGAATTAAAGAATAACAATGAATTAATTTATTAATAAATTTAAATTAATAAAAGTAACAGAATAACTTAAATTTGGAATAAACACAAACGCCTTTGCAATTATCTTTCGAAAATTAAGCATATAGGTCCAAAGAACACAAATACAATGAAATAATCTAGTTATCAAATGAATCTGACACACGTTTTATACCAAATAAACTAACCTTGGGATGGTTTTTTCGTATACAAGATGTAACTACCGCGGCGCCGGACTACCTTAAAATCGTTCAGTATGCTTGTCATCCATCTTTGTTGTTGTGTTCTTCAATGAAAACTGCTTATAATTCCATAATCCGGACTTGAATGGCCTCCCAAATAACACAGGAACTTTCCCAAATGTTACAGGATACAGGTAAGTGATAGCTTTTACCTTTTATAGTTAGCTTTGTAGCAATCGTAATTTCAAAATATAAAGTCTCCACACTTTGTAGATTAAGGTCAACAGATTGTATGAACTTATCGACCTTCGATTTGCAGTAATAATCAAAGGATTATCAGACAGATGAAGCACTTTATAGTCTAATTCAGGTGAACATAACACTTGATGGAACCAATTCAATTGGGTAATTATTAACTATGTTTCACTTATAATCGTAGTCGAAGTTGCACGAAGCACAGGTAAATAATACACTTGAACTCTATTAAGCATTTATTAACTTATGCAACTGGAGATAAACGATGACAATAACAATTCACACACAGGTTATAACACAAAGTTCAATTACGATGTTATATTAATAATTAAATTTACGAGCGATCAAGTATCAAGTAAGTAAATAATAAGTAATAGCAAGTTAATAATAAGAAGTAAAAAGAGGAAGTGACGCTCATTTTACAAAATTCCCTTTATATAAGCTCGCAACAAAAAACGCACGTTTCCATGGAAACAATACAAAACTTTGCATTCTAAAACAAAATAATAACAATCAAACTTGTCAACACTAAATATCAGCCAATGAGAGGCGAGTATGAAAATGGACCAAATTACATGAAATTTAAATTAATTAAAATAACTTTCTTATGCACCATGCTAGGCAAAAACTAAAATGAGATTTGGAATCTGCATAAAAAATGGAAAATTTCAACACCTCACACGATGCATAAAAAAATTACCCTAACCAAACTCATATATGCAAAAACTATAAACTAATAACAAATACTCAAATTAACAATAAACAAACATTCAAACATACACAAATTAATCTACACACACCCTACTATCATATAAATTACATTTTAATCCAGTACACACACACAAATAACAAGAATTT
>JABXWE010001635.1:0-64836 GCA_014611495.1 Limonius californicus
CTGGGTTTATATGATATTAGAAACGTGGCTTCCCCAATATGATAGTTTACATACAAATACAAACACAAACAACAAACACAAAGGTTTTGAAATGAACTATACCGCAGAATAGTTCAAATATCTTCTCTGTAGATCAATGCAGAAATCTGAACTCAATATGCTTCACGTATCGGTTGTGTACAGTTGTTTTAATAAGATGCTGGATCACTGGCTTCATAATTATGTTGAAATCAACGTTATAATACTTCAAAAGTATCATGAAACTTGTAATGTAGAACAGGTGAGATTTAAATTCTCTTACTTTCTTACTTGAGGAAACACTATCAAATTTAATTAAATAATTCACTTTGTAGGAATATCGAAGAGAAATTAAACACAAACTCCCACTTAAAAAACACTAGGTAAGATTTATTATAATCAAAAAAATAACTTAACACAAGTTTAACTCGAACAAAATTAACTCTTATTTACAAACATAGGATTATCCCACTTAACCTCACATATTTAATATTTAAACGAAAATAACTCCGCCTACTCATATTCAGAAATTGACCAAATTGACTTTAATTTCATTCTCGGAGTAACAAGAGAATATGTCCGCCTCGTATGAGAGCTTAAGCAAGACTAAATTTCAATAAAATCCCAAAATCATATCTCAAATTTGAGAATGCACCAATAGAAAACTTGAATTTTATCTCCCCTTCCCAGACCTCTTATCAATTAAACCAAAAACCACTCTCACAGCCTAAATAAACAAATATTTCTAAAAACTAACTTTATCAACACAATCTACGAAAACTTAGCAATCTTTTGATATCAAATTTATAAACATCTGAAACAAATTATAAACACGTGTTTTAAAATTCAAATATCAACAAAAATTCACATTTGAGCTCTAAAACCACTAAAAATAATTAACTAGTCCTTCATTAAACCCAAACCTAAACATTAACATCATCAAAATCAGTTAATAACATAATAATATGCAATAAATGAAATCTAACCTCCAAATATGTGACTTTTATACAAACTCATAAATTCTTATATTAAACTGTTATTTACCTAAATAAATGTATCTAAAAACCTTCCTCTCATAAAACATAAACTATTAACAATAATCAAAAATCTTAAATTCTTATTTTACCCTTGACATACGCAGTTTTGCAATGTCCATATGACAATATTAAAAATATTAACTTTACAGGGCTCCATCATTACTATGGATACACCAATTCATCAGCAAGATGACAACCCAAAGCCACTCACTAACTTTCACTGAAACCACCATTTCAATACGACACAGTGCAAATCGTTGAATACTACGAAAGCTCGGAATATACTTTTTTATGTTATAAAATTTAAATTTATGAAATATGCTTACAATAACCTCCTACAGAGCATGATATAGATTACAGCTAATTAATCTTAATTTTAGTCATAATCTGGATTATTAACAGCAAAAACAGTATCCTTTCAACATAATCGAAACATAACGTAAGCAAAATAAATTATATAGGGTAAATAACACAGCAATATATACAAGTATATTGCTGAGTTATCCCTATATTATTATATATGATACTATGAGGTTTTAAATAAATTAAATATACAGGATATGAAATTGTGCCTGGTTAAACTTACTATGCTGGGCACCATAAACAAATTAAACTCTTAAACAAGATATCCTTTCGTATATGGATATTGAACATATACACAAATTAATAAATTGTTTAAGCAACACAAGCCAAATATTTTCACAAACTATGTAAGTTGATCTTAGGGAAGCTCCTACAATTGGTCGTTCTATATTACTTTTCCAGCTGGCAACAAACATGTGCAACAAAAGGAAATATAAGAAAATTCAAATTACCATTTCTACTGTGAAAGTCAAATCGCAATTATCTGTGCTTTCCCTTTATAAAAACATATAAATTAAATTTGCCACACCAAATTAAATACAATAAATAACTACGAGTATTTATTTATCAGTTCTTTTATTTTTTTTTTATTGACACTTAACCTTCATACCTGATATTCAAATGATTCAAATGTGGCGGGCTTCCAATGTTATCTTTTCTTCTCACGTGTGCTCAGATTACGTTAAGTTAAAGATGCTTCGTGCACGGTTTTTCCGCAAATAAACGTTGATAACTGCAGTTGGTGACGTCCAAACACAGGAAACAGCAATCAGATGTACGCAAGTAAGTGCTTTCCCAATTTTAAATCACTAGTAATTGTCTTTTGGATAGTTAAAAGCGAAATCCACACAATTAACCTCATAATTTTGTTTTTAATTATTTTATTTCTAAATCCATATGCTATTTTATTATTTATTATGGCACTTTTAATATCGGCGAACCTGTTTTATATTATTGCACTTTTTATTTCGACGAACTTTCTTGTTTTATCCGTACTGGATGTAATTAAAAATATTTATTTCATTATTTCTTGCAGAATAATGACATTTAATTATATTTCGATGACGTTTAAATTTGTACTTGTCTAAATTGAAACAGCACACTAACGAATGACGCGGCGTCTCAAGCAAGTGAGGATCAACCCACGCTAATTTCAATTCTTGCCAAATATCGTAATTTTCTCGATGAAATTCAAAATTTCACACACGCAACGAAAACAACACTTTATATCGACGATAAACGGGGAACCAACATTTATTTACTTAATTACATAAACTTGAACATAAAATATAATAATTTGAGCCACAGGAGGAACGTACTTCCTCGTTGAGGGATAAAATGCAACTAACTTGTTTTTTAACAAAAGATTTACACAACATTTTTTCCGTTGCTATGATACGGAACAAAACTTTCAGTTTTTTATGTCAACCCCAAAGGGTTCCACCAATTAAATTACAGATCTAAATTAACTAAAGCCCGCCACATTTGAATCATTTGAATATCAGGTATGAGGGTTAAGTGTCAATAAAAAAAATAAAAGAACTGATAAATAAATACTCGTAGTTATTTATTGTATTTAATTTAGTGTGACAAATTTAATTTATATGTTTTTATAAAGGGAAAGCACAGATAATTGTGATTTGACTTTGATGATTGAAATGATAATTTGAATTACCCTAAGTTTTCTTTTGTTGTGTATGTTTGTTGCCAGCTAGAAAAGTTAGATAGAATGACCAATTGTAGCAGCTTCCCTAAGATCAACTTACATAGTTTGTGAAAATATTTAGCTTGTGTTGGTTAAACATTTATTAATTTGTGTATATGTTTAACATCCATATACGAAAAGATATCTGGTTTAAGAGTTTAATTTGTTTATGGTGTCCAACATAGTAAGTTTAACCAGGCACAATATCATATGCTGTATATTTAATTTATTTAAAACCTCATAGTATCATGTATAATAATATAGGGATAACTCAGCAATATACTTGTATATATTGCTGTGTTATTTACCCTATATAATTTATTTTGCTTACGTTATGTTTCGATTATGTTGAAAGGATACTGTTTTTGCTGTTAATAATCCAGATTATGACTAAAATTAAGATATTATTCGAAGAATTTGAAAATTTAAAATGAAGCGCAAAGGTTGCTCCACCAAAGAAAGTACATGGAGTTGATACTTCTCTCCATGAATATTCTTTGATGCAACCTTTGCACTTGAAATAGTATTAATTACAAAAACATCTGAATTGAAGGAACTCAAAATGGAGAGCAAATAAAGTAGGTCAGACCGACCACACATAATATTGTGAAAAAGAAATATTATTTGAAGAAACCCGTGTAGCCAAAAATATGTATTGAAGAAACTTGTGTAAATTGAAGATATTCAAATTAAGTGCAAAGATTACTTCACCAAAAAAAGTTCATAGAGTTAATACTTCTTTCCATGAATTTTCTTTAATGGAGCAGCCGTTGCACTTACAGTTACTTACTTCAATCAATACGTCTATCCCATACTAAAAGAAATCGCAAATAAGCAGGATTTGAAATGCAACGAAGAAAACGCTATTTATAGTAGCACGTGTATAAAATGAAAAAGATAAATATTAACCAAAGAAACTTCGGAACTGAAAACACTCAAATTAAGAGCAAATAAACGAGATCGGTCTGCAACAAATAAGTGTGGAAAACAAGTATTAATTCAAACTTGTGGAAATTGAAGAGGTTCAGATTGAACGCAAAGATTTCTTTTCCAAAGAAAGTTCATGAAATTAATATTTCTTTCCATTAACTTCCTGTCGTGGAGAAACCGTTGCTCTTAATTTGAACAACTTTAATTTACACAAGATTCTTAAATTAATACTTCTTTCCTATGCTTAAAGAATCTCGTGAATAAGCATGTTTGGTCCATAAATATGAAATTGAGAAAATGGTATTAGCTGAGGAAACTGGAAACACGAAACACATCAAATGAAGCACACATAATTATGTCTGATCGGTCAAAGAGAGATCTGGGAGAGAAGATTAGTCCACTAAAGTGGGAAAGAAAGGTATTCATTGAAAAGCTGTGTAAGATCCACATGCTTGAATTAACACAAATAAACGAGATTGGTCCGACAAAAGGAGACTAGGCAGAGATAATATAGATAATATTTGGAGATACTATTCCAATCAGAAGAAGTTGTTTCATCATCAAGAAACGGAGATGGAGGATGAAAAAGTATGTATTAATTTTCTGCGGATTAGATTTAAATGGATTTGTAGTCTTGATGATGCTATCGCTGGGTCATCACTGCTGGCAAGGATCGCTGTGTCGTCGACGATTGTTCCCGTGTCCGTTTGCTCAGTGGTTGAGAAATCAGAGGTAAATAGTAGGTACATTAAAGGCCCCAGGACACTGCCTTGGGGAACTCCTGCTTTTATTAGGTTCATCTTTGTCTGGAAATAGCGGTCGGAGAAATACGACTGGAATATTTGATAGTATTGGTGGGGGAATAGATTCTTTAACTTTAGCAATATTCTTCGATGCCACACTCGGTCGAAAGCCTGGCTCACGCCTAAAAACACTGTTGTACAATAGATTTTTGATTCGAGTGCTGTGGTAATTGACTTCAGAATTCCATATGTCAGAGAGATGATCAAACAGAAAGGTACAAAACACCACCACACCATACAACTTCATCCTAACACTAAGTTGACGTCTTAACTGCAAAACCTGCAATACGAAGACTGAAAAGAAAGTGGCTAAAAGACCTACCGGAATAAATAAAGGACGACGCCGCTGGGTGCCCATCCTAACGTCACTTTTACATACTATTAGCTCATAGAATCTGTACATTATAATCTGATTGCTAATAAAAACTACAAAAATTTTTTTTCTACGGGTACCATAATGCACCCATATATTCATATTCATACCATTTGCATTCGTAACTGCCATGTTTGGTTTATAAATTTCATAATTTCACCTACAGCTTTCGAATGTGAATGTTAAATGAAATGCGGGAATAAGATTTCATTGCGTATTTTGTATATTGAATGTCTCGTGTTACACTTGTAAACATTTTGACTGTTGAGAAGGTTGCAAACATATTCTGAAAATTCAGATTTTCAGTTTTCTTGAACAACATTTCGGAATCCAACACTGCAACCATCGTTGTTTATATTGAATACGACCCGCACACCCACACTTTACCATTAATTGATAATTATATGTAGAAAGCACGGCGCAGAATTTCTCTTCCCACTTTTAATCTTCCACGTATCAAGCAGAAAAATATTAAGTGGTACAACCTGTATTCTACCGTAGATGTGTATTACCTACATTTAGTTGCTTATTTATACACGTGCCTTGCATTTCCTGCTAAACCTACCTTAAATGTTGTCAGACGGGGACATTAAACGGTACGACCACGACTTGTTTTTGTTAGATAAAATTACGGCGCGTAACATATTTGGCCCGTTGTGTTTTCTCCGGAATGTACATGATGCAATTATGGCCGCTGTTGGCTAAGGCGTCGGCAGACGATGACATTTGTCCGTGGAAAAAACGGAAAATCGGGTGGAATCTGGAAAGTATTTAAATGCAAATTAAACGGCGTCGTCACGGAAGGTTAACGGCATTAGGCGCGACCTTCAGCTAAGACGCATATTGGATTCAATAGGTAAAGATAAGGAAATGCTGTTCATTGACTGCCCCACTGCATCGAGGTTATTGGTCTTCATAACAACCAAACGCACGATTTCATAAAATTGGGCTGATTGATAAGCAGAAGATCATCTAAGCAAATGCGTCTGATTTTGAGGAAATTTTTTGAAATGTTTCATCACTTTTAGAACTGGTAGTGAGCGACTTAGAGACGCTTACTAATTTTCTACGATGTGTAATTTATAGTGTTGGTTTGTATAAATACAAACTTCCTTAGCGGAATTTGATATAAGTAGAACTTCCGGAAATGCCATCGTCGAAATGTACTTTCATTTTTTCTTGTCACTTTTAACAAATTATATTACTTAACATCTAAGACATTGATAAATATATTCTTTAAATATAAACCATAGTGAACTGCAGATGGAAATGAGGTTGGTCCGTTGAAAACCATAAAACTATAAAGAGATGTGTTACCTGACAAGGAACTTAGATTCATATTCGCTGGCAAGTAAATCATTTTAATCAGCTTAAAATCAAATATGTTACAGACTTTACATTTTTACTTCACAACCCAGACATGTTGGTCTCTGTAAATGTAAACAATAGTCGGTCGGTTGTCATGAGAAATGAGGTTGGTCCGTCGTAAAAAGATTAACTGGTTGAGAGATATGTAATGGTACTCACATTCAAATCCTATGGTACTTAAATCATCAACTGTCTACGAATTCTATTCTACATTTTACAATTTATTTTATTCCTTGATTTTTCTCGTTTACCGCCTTAGGTGGTGACGTTTAAATTCCGGCGAAAAATACAACAAAGTCTGTAAAATATACCAAATATATAATTTTATTTGTGATCAGTGTTAATAAATTACATGATTTAAAATTTTTTGATACAAAAGAAAACAATGCACTGGGATAAAATGGGAAATGAGGTTGGTCCGTGTAAAATAAGGAAAGTCATACAGGTATCGTATTCTAAATATAGCCCAGACTCGTATTTTGAAAATGGAAAATAGCTGATATTTTAGTTTTTCCCTTACGATTATTTTGTCAGAAATTTCAGAGTTCTAATAGCAAACTCAGTGTGAAGGTATAAACTGAACATGTTTTTGTTACGAAAATGCATTTTACCGAGCTAATAATAAAAGCCACGCGAAGAACTTGCAAGAACGATCTCCATGCTGCTTTCTATAATAATGTAAGGCAATTTCAAAAATTTCCCTTTTACGTACTATCACTGCATTCATAAATAAACATTATTGTTGTCATTATTGTTGTCTAGTAGTCGTATATTCACATTAATCACTCGGTGGTCTTTATCTGCCAGCATTATTTGAAGTACAAACCCATGCAGTCTGTAGATAATTAAGTCCTTCACTTAATGGAATAAACGCTTTACTAGCTTTTGTGTTGTAAGTAGTGTTTTCCAACACATGGCTTGCATAAATATTAATAACTAAACTTTTTACAATTATGGATCAGTAGTGTTATCGGTCCTGTTTTACACTTGAACTCTGACATTGTATAGGCTCACCTTACTTTTATCTTCATATCTGCTTACTTGCGTCATGGAAGAAAAATGATTTCATGGAATACAAAACATAACCTTATTTCAAAATGAAATCGACCTACAAAAACAGTATTTCGAAATAATTGTAGTTCGGTGTGCCATAGCCTGTTGCAGGTAGGTTAGACACTATCAGTTTCAGTTTTAAGAGCCACTGATACAGTTTTCGTATATAAGCCCTTACAAAGAATCGTAAGATTTTTATGACTGTATTTTGTATCCCGTTGTAGGTAGGTTAGACACTATTAGTTTTAGTTTTAAGAGCCAATGATACATTTTTTATACATAAGCCCTTACAAAAAATCTTAAGGCTTTTATAACTGTACTGTGTATCCCGTTGTAGGTAGATTAGACACTATTGGTTTTAAATTAAGAGCCATTTACATTTTTCATATATAGGCCCTTACGAAAAATCGTAAGAGTTTTATGACTGTACTTTGTATCCCGTTGTAGGTAGGTTAGACACTATAAGTTTTAGTTCTAAGAGCCAATGATACCTTTTCATATATAAACCCTTACAAAGAATCGTAAGACTATTATGACTGTGTTTTGTATCTCATAGTAGGTAGGTTAGATACCTAGTATTAGTTTTAGCTTTAAGAGCCAATGATACATTTTTATATATAAGCCTTTACAAAAAATCTTAAGGCTTTTATGACTGTACTTTGTATCCCGTTGTAGATAGGTTAGACACTACTAGTTTTAGTTTTAAGAGCCAATGATACATTTTTCATATATAGGCCCTTACGAAAAATCGTAAGAGTTTTATGACTGTACATTGTATCCCGTTGTAGGTAGGTTAGACACTATAAGTTTTAGTTCTAAGAGCCAATGATACCTTTTCATATATAAACCCTTACAAAGAATCGTAAGACTATTATGACTGTGTTTTGTATCTCATAGTAGGTAGGTTAGATACCTAGTATTAGTTTTAGCTTTAAGAGCCAATGATACATTTTTTATATATAAGCCTTTACAAAAAATCTTAAGGCTTTTATGACTGTACTTTGTATCCCGTTGTAGATAGGTTAGACACTACTAGTTTTAGTTTTAAGAGCCAATGATACATTTTTCATATATAGGCCCTTACGAAAAATCGTAAGAGTTTTATGACTGTACATTGTATCCCGTTGTAGGTAGGTTAGACACTATAAGTTTTAGTTCTAAGAGCCAATGATACCTTTTCATATATAAACCCTTACAAAGAATCGTAAGACTATTATGACTGTGTTTTGTATCTCATAGTAGGTAGGTTAGATACCTAGTATTAGTTTTAGCTTTAAGAGCCAATGATACATTTTTCATATATAAGCCCTTACAAAAAATCTTAAGGCCTTTATGACTGTACTTTGTATCCCGTTGTGGGTAGGTTAGACACTATTAGTTTTAAATTAAGAGCCAATGATACATTTTTTATATACCTATAGGCCCTTACAAAAATCGTAAGAATTTTTATGACTGTACTTTGTATTCCGTTGTAGGTACGTTAGACACTATTAGTTTTAGTTTTAAGAACTAATCATACATTTTTTATATATAAGCCCTTACAAAGAATCGTTAGACTTTTATGACTATATTATGTATACGGTATTGGTTTTTAGAAGTAAAGTAAACGTTGCTAATTTTTGCAATAGATATTTCACAAAACAGAAACTTGTTTCCCCCAATACCAATATTCCCTGTTCTCTGCGCAGGTTTGCTAAACGTAAACGTAATTGCAGAGCTTCTAAAATAATATATGAAATGAAAAATATCATATTAGAAAAATCTTAATAAAACGTTATTATAGGAAGCGAATCTACAATATATTGTGCAATAATCAATAGGTATAGAAATATTCCTTGTCAAACAACATATGTTAATAGGGCAGGTTTTTTGAACAATTTAAAACTATCTGCTTAAATTATTAACCCTACGAAGATAATCTCCAAAACACCCACATTTTTTATAGCTGCGCAATTCGTTGGTTGCTAAAAAATAAAATTTTCATAAAAAATTACCCACTTTGGGTACAAATAATTACACTTGGCAACACTGCTTCTGCACGCTACTCGTTCTTAAATCTCTCATGGACGTTTTCATCTTGAAGCCAAAAATGTCTACTATATATAAAATAAAAGAAAAGCTAATTTCAAATAAAGTAAAATACAATTCAAAGAGCCGCCTAGTAATACTAGTGCGTACGTCTTGTTTATTATAAAGGTCATCAAAGAGCAACCAGTCAATATTAGCTGTAAATTGGAGAAAACTCCAACAGCAATTTTGGCGACCGGGTGGCGCAGTGGGCGAGAGTCCGCTTCGCAACCGGTTGACCCGAGTTCGACTCCCGTTGTGGCCCGAATTTTAATTAATTCGGGAGCAGCGGGAGTGACTCGGTAGCATAGTTGGGGGGGTTTTTCAAGGGTGGGGCATGTTAGACTCGTGCATAGCGCTACGCGCGCTGATCCGAGGTAAGCGGGGTGGGATGAGATTCGTGGAGTTGCTATGGCAACTCCACGATTCTTTAAAAAAAAAAAAAAAAAGCACGTTACATCGTACTAGTGTGATTGACTAGTTTAAACGATTCCAAAATGAGCATGAGGATGTTCAAGTTGTCGCTGTAACCAGGCGTCAGTAGATCTCTTGTATTGCAGATTCGGTCGCAAGAGTTTGTGCATTGTGGCAACGATTGCAGAATGACCCCGCGAACGACTGCAGATGAATTTGGAGAAATTTTATGTGCAGGATTGCAGGAAAAATGGAGATCTGTGCAAGTAAGTATTAACGATGAATTCATTTTCGTAACTGCAGTGTTACTGGTGATGAATCATGGGTGTTTCGGTACGAATATGAAAGAAACGCTAGAGCAGGCAGTGGATAGGAAAATCAGCAGCAACACCCGAAACATTTTGTTTGCCAAAATACCTTTTTCGATAAAGAAAACGTGATCCGTATCGAATTTGTTCCTGAAGAACAAACAGTAAATAGTGAGTTCTACTTTGAAGTAATGAAGAAGTTATTACAGCGCAATTTTCGGAGGCGACCGTCATTTTGAGAAAAAAATAATTGGTTAATGTTGCATGAGAAGGCATCTGCCCATTCTGCACTAATTGTAAAATCATTTCTCCTTAACTACGGTGTTGTTGAGATCAATCATCCACGCTATTCACTTGGTTTGGCACCACCAAACTTATTTCTGTTTGCTAAAGTTGAAACTGTTCTCAAAGAGAAGCAATTTAGAAACATATAACGCAGAATTCGCAGCAGTTTCTTCGGTTGTATTATTTTCAAAAACGTTTGCCATACGTTTATTAAAGTAAGTGAAATATTACATTAGTCCGGGATTGAAATTATTGCCAAAATTACAAAATGTATTGTATTCAAACAATACGTTTATAAATTGTTTTTTTTTGTGGCCAACGCTATCTTAAAGAATTTAAATAAAAAAAAAAAGTTTGAGCACGTCAATATTGTTGCGAACTCTACAGGATTAGGTCTAGAACTAGACTAGGTTTATATATTCTTTACAGGGTTCTTCAAATTTTTAACAGGCAGAAGAAATATAAATGCAGTAATTTAGTGAAACCGGCATGTAAAACATCATTTATTTTTGTAATTCCCTGATATTTTTTTAATTTCAAGAGAATATTTAAGAACCAAGTTTTTACGTCATAATCGTAAAGGTAATTCATTGACAAATTAACTGTACAAGGTTATATTAAGCATTCTGAGATAGTTAATAAAACCAGTATTTTCATTCCATTTCACAGCTCAGTTGACTTAACACAAAATTTTGATTACAAATATTCCTTAAGTTTGTCCATGTGTATAGTTATTATACACCATTGTTCAGGAAAATTAGTTTGCAGAAATTTATGTTTTGAGGTGTGTATCATTTAAAATTAAACACAATTGAACGAATTAATTAATTTATTCGTAACTGATTTTTTTTTGTTTTTTATTTACCCAAACACCCCATTGTTGGACAACGGACTCCCCCATATTGAGGAAGCTAATTGAAGTTGTATATGAAAATACAATTTACGTATCAAAACTTACAAACTTGCGTATGCTTAGTACAAAACACACTATTATTTTAAGTGGCAGTATAATAGGCCAACACTAAATTAATATTCCTAATAATAACCGTGCTTAAATATTCAGAAATTTAGCTGCCACTTTATAACATAACGCTACAATTCTTCAAACCGCATAATAATAAACAGTAGAAGAGCTCGTATTTGATTATACAAAATCCTGATTTATGATACTGTATGCGAAAAACCCGATTTTCTTCATCATTCGGCTGTAGGACTTAAACATTCTGTATTTGGCATGGGTCAAAAACATAATTTCTCAATTTTACTAATGGAGCAAATCTACTTGTAGATTTGCAAAAACTACTGAATTTTAACTTTAAATAAGCTTGCAATACTTCTGCATTTCATTTATGGAGTTCCTGGGTAAACAACATATGTGATCAGAACTAACTGGCGGCGACAGGCAGGTGACATGCAACAGATAATAAAATACAGACTTACTGATCTGTCAATAAATATTGGGCATCTTCTGGTGCATCAATTCGCCAGAGGCATCCAGGCTATTGAACTATCAAGAGATCCATAAAAAGCTGATCCGCAGCGGGCTATGGAATGAAAAGTCACGGCTTTACTAGACTAAAGGAATGTCTATGATGTCAGATAAATCAGTTATCTTTTTTTTATACGAATCTGACAGATTGTTAAAATGATTTTTAATACATTTCAAAGAGCATTCATTATTGAATCTTACGTTCGGAACGGCTTTCAAGTTGACGGAGAACGGACCTATTCGATTCCTCCTTGTTTTGTGGAATTCCGAGAGAGGATCCCAATGAAATTATTACATACCGAAAATTTTATGCTTTGGTTAAAAATTTAGTCAGCAATTTTTGAGAAACTGGAAGTGTTGAAAGGAAAGAAGGGTCTCGTAGGCCAAAGAAGATAGTAGGTACCTGCTTTAATTGAAACTATAAGACAACGAATTGACGAGGCTCCAAAAACATCAATTAGACATTTATGCCAGCAAGTTGATGATTTAAGTTACGGTACATGCCACAGAATATTGAAACAAGCTTTGCATCTGCATCCTTACCGATTTATTTCCGTTCAGGAGCTTTTAGAACAGGAGTATCCAAAAAGAATTCGGTCTTGTCGTTGGTTTTTGGATAATCTCAACGATGAGAAGTTAAATTTAACGTTTTTTACCGACGAAACCTGGTTTACCTTAATGGGTATGTTAATTCACAGAATATGCGGATTTGGAGTAGCGAGAATCCACACGTTACAATTAAAGCTCCCCTTCATCCACAGAAAATAGGAGTCTGGGTTGGAATGAGTCGCCGTAGGTTAGTTGGGCCAATATTTTTCGAAGGCACACTAACTACTGCAAGGTACAGGAATGAATTATTGCAACCTCTCTTAAATGAACTTCACGATGATAAGCTACGGGATGGTTTTCTGCAACAGGATGGCGCAACAGCTCATGCAGCTGCAGATACAATTAATTATTTACGCGAATATTTTGATGACCTGATCATTAGTAGGAATACTGCAACACCCTGGCCCCCTCGCTCTTGTGATATTTCTGTTTTGAACTTTTTTCTATGGTCCTATTTGAAAAACACCATTTTTAAAACTCCAGTTAATGATTTAAACGAACTGAAACTTAGAATTGAAAAAAACTGTCGAGAAATTAACAACTCACCTCAATTATTACAAAATGTTTTTGAAGGTATGAGAAGACGAGTTCAGAAATGTTTGGAGGAAGAAGGCAGACATTTTCAACATTTGTTGTGATCGTTATATTAGTTCATGTTTATTCATTTCTTTTACTGTTGCTCAATAAACGATTTCTACTCCTAAAAATGACGTTACATTATTATTTAATTCCAGCTAACACAACCTAACCTGAAATTGAGATTATAAACATTCCTTTAGTCTAGAAAAGACGTGACTTTTCATTCCACAGCCCGCTGGGATCAGCTTTTTTTGGATCTCTTGATACGTCCAGCCAGTCTCTCTGTTACTTACAGGGGTTGTGGCGGGAGGTACACATACGATCCCACATGCGAAAGGGAGAATATCTTTAGTGTTCACACTCCCACGTAAAAGTCAGTCGATGCCATCCTGGCACTGATGTTGCATTCATAATCATAATAATGATTCGACGTAGGCACATTTTCGATGCAACCTCTGCCAACTGACTACCTCCCGAAGGATTGCTAATTAAATAATGATTAACCATGCCACACACATTATCTACTCATATAGCTACTTATATTTACCATGCTACTGTTTCCAACAACTATTTACATAGATACACCAATATTGTATAATATCGATAATAGAACTTGTAAACCATATATAGTAACAAGTAGGTAATACGTAACCATTGAGTAAACACATATAACATTTCACGGGATGTAAACCACAACCTCGCCAGTGACGCCACTGCTTATATTAACTCGTATCGCAATTAGTTAGTAGGTTCGCAAACGCTATTAATCAGTTACTAGCCAAATATATGCAAGCTTACGACTAGCTACCAACAACACTGCTTCTTGTAGACTGCCGTTGCTGACCCTTCTTAAGACCTTGCCACCCTTTGTTTTCCCACAGATTCCAAGAAACACTTGTCTGCACGGCCTTTCCTGCAAAACTTTTATAATTCTTCATACCTGTTGTAGAACCGACAGAAGCTACGTATATTTTAGTAAATATTTATTTGTTGACAGTACATTTACGTAATATTCACGGTAGGCAGAAACCGTTGCCTAACAAACTTATACTTCAAATAATGTTTGTCATGTCAGAATCTGAAACGCACGATGCTCAACTGTAATATTACGTATACTGGCTTATTTTGCGTTTCTGCTAGCTTTGCCGTTGGTAAGATAAACCAACCAAACCGTTCATAATTACATAATGTGCTACAGCAAACGAGCGTTGCTTATACTAAAAATAATTACTTTGGACGTAAGACGAAATATACATTTTACTTTAGTCCAAAATTGTTAAGATATTCCGGGGGTTTTCAACCTCCTTCTGAAAGATTTAAGATTTTCAAACTTTTCTACAGATTTTGAAATATGACTATTGTCATTAACGCCTACTTGGCCCACATGTATAATTTCTGCAAATTTTTATGAGAGTAACAAACCTACAGTCACCATTTCTACAAAAAGTGCAACATATTATACAGGGTGTCTCAGAAAGAATGGGCCAGCGTTTAGTCATAGATTCTTTAGGTAAAAATAAACCGATTAAACCTAATATACCTTAGGCAGAAAGTCCTTTCTTAAGAAGTTATAGGGCCTTACAGTTCAATTTTTTCTTTTTTCTTTTTATAGATATTCGTTATGTGGAGGCATTTTTGTAAACAAAACAGAAATTAAAAATACTGTTTCTATAACACCAAAGTATTTAATATTAAGGTATATTAGGTTTAATCGGTTTATTTTTACCTAAAGAATCTATAACTAAACGCTGGCCCATTCTTTCTGAGACACCCTGTATAAATGTACTGTCCGTAACGCAATGAGGATTTGGTATTCATCTAACTTTAAATATGTTTCTGCATTTTGATTAACGTTTATAATATTTCTTCCATCAACATTATTTTTCTGAGCCTGTTTTCGAAGTATTATTTTATTTTAACAACAAAATTTTTGTTATTAGAAAAATAAAAGTGAAAAAAGCATTTGCTTTTCAAATAACGGCCAAAAACCATTTTTATAGATATAATCTACACGGAAAAACGAATTATTTTCATAACAAAAGAAAACAAGGAGTTTCTAGTCGTTCACGAGTGATGACGTTGGACACGGTTGAGCGCAAGATGTAATGGAAATGTTGGCTAACACATGATTCGATGTTGTAACAAAATTAAATTTCAGGAAATTATGTAATTTCCATGACTATTAACCATAGGTTATTCTTATTTCAAAAGGCTATTACAATATTACAACGATGAAAATTACGTTACTTTTCGATAAAGCACTTGCGCTACCGATCTGGAAGCTTTCTAATATCTTCCTGAAAGCAGTCTGTGACGCCCAGCTAAAAGAACGGCGACACAGTGAAGGAAATAATTTTTCCTACACAAAAAAAATATCTAACGACAACACCAGTAAGGCCCAGGTATCTAGACAAGGGTTTGACCAGCGTCGGTCGGAGAAGGAAGGGTTCAAAGTATGTAGGCGCCACCTGTTTAAAAAAATAAACCCTTGGTCTCGAAGATGACGTAGATAAACAGGAATCTCTCTGAGAGAACGGACTTACCTTACTGATAACACTAAAGTCTTTCATATAACTACAAGACACAATAAAACAACAAAATACTTGACGTAACTTTCGAGTATAATCAATAAATGGAAAATTAAATTACAGTTAAATATAAAGGTTTGACCAAATAAAATCGTTCATTAATATCTCAAAAATATTGACCCCAAATTGGTCACAAATATAAAGTATAAATATCTTTTAAATAAAGAACAGACCACAAACGTCCCTGTCTGATTTAATAATTCGTATAATGATAAAATTTAATCCTGGGGAAAACGATAATGCGTCAATAAGAAATGAAATTAACAAGAAGCCTTAACTAGCCTCGCAAAAATAATAATTCAATACGTAACACGCTTAATTCACGATAAACGAGATCTCGATTATGTAAACTAAGAATTAAATACCTACTATTGAGGTATAAGCGCATCGACAATAAAAAAAAATAGTTCACGCAATATCCTCCCTTATTGAATTTCTGCGTCAATAAAAATTAAATCAGAACCTCGAAATATGCGGACCGTTTACAAAAGTTATAAAATGCAATAAGTGTTAAATCTATAAAAGAATTAGTTGAAAAATTTGTTCGGTATAAATAGTATAATTTGAATTTGTACAACAAAATGATTATGCTGTCGTATTCTGCCGGATGATCTTCAGAGTCCTTGAAGTCCGTAAATTTTAAAAGAATATTTTAAACAGACCTTGCTAGATGAAAATTCCAATTACAGCGACCACCTGAGCTGACAGCTGGCGGACACACTCGCACGTTTGGAACTTGGCCTTGCAATTTTCTGTGGCATGAATACGACGCGAATCTTCTCCAAATTCTTCCATGTAGATTTAAACTTCCCGCAATATGTAATCTTCCACAGCTACGTATTTTTCCAGTAGATTCTTAAATATTCAAATTCTCAGCAGCTCTAAATTGTTCAGCAGCTCTAAATTGTTCAGCAGCTCTAAATTTGCCTAAATAATTCAAGAGACTTAATAAAGCGAAAAAAATTTAGAATCAAACTTCTCAGATTACCCAAAAATGTAAATCGGCAAATAGAAAAACCTCTTCAAGGGTGTAATAAATTGGTTAAAAAAAACAGGGAAAATCTCACTAGCACCACAAGGTTAAGATTTCCCGTAATACTTGAACTTTTCAAACAAATTAGGAATAAATCCTTCGATCGAAATAGACCGCGATGAAAATCAAGCTACACACATTGTCTATGGTTGCAATTGTTCTTGCAGCGATATAAGGGTGAGCAGTGAACAGAACTTTGTCTTCTCTAACTTTTGGTTCTAATAGCCCGCTTAAATTTGTCGCGTAAAAGTGTCAAATAATAGTGTGTATTATATTGTACGACGTTCTGTAAGGAAATGAACAAAAAGCACTCCTTAAGAATCCCAAGAAAATGTTGCCACCATTTTACCAGCTGATAACACAGTTTTTGCTTTCTTTCGCTGTGAAGATGTGGTGTAACATCATTGCATGTTTGTACATTTTGACTCAGGAATAAAGTAGTGTACCCGGATTTCATAGGTTGTCACAACTGAGTCCAACCAATCTAGTCAGATGGGACAAATCCGAAACGTGTCCATGCGACTGTGGCGAAAAAAGGCAAACATTCCACCATCTTGCTTACGACGCGAAAGTAGGCCCAGTCATTGCACAATTGAAGACTTCTTGAGAGCCACCCCATCGGCTGTCACTGGAATGGAAAATTAAAATGTCAATATTTAAAATACTTAAGATAGTTAAGAGGCGGTCGTGGGCTAGAGGTTAGACTTCTACGCTGAAGGTCCTGGGTTCAATTCCCAGTACCGGAACATCGGATTTTTAACGGCTGTCCCTCGCAAGGCAATGTCAAACCAGCCAGGTATTCTGTCTAGCAAATTTTCTCTGGAGTAGAAGTGTTTACACTTCCCGCGGTTCGGAGTGCACGTTAAGCTGTAGGTCATCTATGTCTGTGGCACTCTAAATGCGCACCACAGGCATAGGAGAGAAAGCACTCTAAGAAGATAGTTAAGATACTTACTCAGGTGTGTATGGCTACACCTGAGTAAGTATCTTAACTATCTTCTTAGAGTGCTTTCTCTCCTATGCCTGTGGTGCGCATTTAGAGTGCCACAGGATAAATAAATAAACTGAGTCCAAGAATTCACCTTGTTCTCTCTCATATTACTGCAGCAAGGAAGAAGCGATTTGCAAACGATTCAATTTGTGTTCTTCGGTCAACAAGCGCGAAATCCACCTGGCGCTCACCGTGCGATACATTAACTTGTTTTTCCCACACGAATGTGTAAGTTTTGAGAACTCAACGCTAAACTTTTTCTCTATCTGGCTGCTTACAGGGGATTACACAGATAAACATCATAAACAACATTACTTAACCTATTGTTTGTTATTCCGGTATTCCTAAGTACAGGGGAACGTAATCAGTAAAAAGAAATAATTTAAATGGAACAAATTAATTTTTATTAACTGAATACGTAAAAACTTAATGGGTTATTGAAGAATATTATCTTATTATTTAAAAATTCGTAATAGATGAGTAGAAAACAAATGGCACTAGAATCACCATAGACATTTTACAAATCTTAAAGTAAACCAAAAAATCCGGACCTATCAATGCTCCTACCCAATAGCTTTAAAAATGTTTTTCTGCAAGTAGCCAGGCAGAGAAAAAGGTCAGCGATGAGTTTTAACCAAATCAATTCCACAATATTTCATTTATTTTTATAACGCAGTAAAAACCGCTTAGTCACTGTCCAATGATTTCAGGTAGCAACATGTTGCACCAGTTTAAAGAATTCTGAAAGACGGAGTTTGTTTATTTTCCTGCAGAATCGTTTGCTTAGTGGAACAGCAGTCATCCTAATGATGGCCCAAGGGCAATACATTCTTGATCGCCAAGAATCAGTGAAGCAGATAAATAAAATATTTGCATAGAACAGAAAAATACTTTCTCCCGCTCTAGCTATTAATAACATTGACGTCCAGATACGCAGCCTAACCGAGACCTAGTTTCTAATTGTCTCTGATAACAATAGCCCACTCTTAATGTCAAGTATTGGGGAATAAATAATGCTTTATGCTCCTTCAGATAACGGAGCAGCAACTTCGTTGGCCTTTGTTTTGTATGTTTATGTAAAATCAGACATTCACCTTAAAAATGGGGGAACCTACATTAAGTTGTTTTATTGTTTGCAATTTTCGTGTTTTTATTTTACCTTGTACGGCATAAATCAAATGTAAATGTTTGCAAGTTTACAAAGTAGCAAAGTATTGTTTACTAAATAAATTTTTACAACTGCGTATAAACTATGTCATTAGATATCCATAGTTGTTTGGAAAAGACGATATTATTTCAAAATGAAGGCAACGTTCCGAGGAACTAAACGAATCCGTTAAATATAAAAAAATTTACAAACTGCTGACTGATGTAAAAATAGCTTCTATTGTATGTTAGGTTTTGGCAGTTGCGAAAATACTTATATTTAAAAATATGTATATATAAATTTGTTGTGAAAAGGAATAATATTGATGTTAATTATGAGCACTTACAATTTAGTGCTGAAGACATCATAAAACACAAGCTTAAGTATCATAAGGTAAATGCCAGCTGGATTCTGGGCTTGTTGACAGAAGAACACCAATTTAATGGTTTGTAAATCGCTTCCTCTTTACTGCAGCAATATGAGAGAGAAAGAGATGCATTTTTGTAGTAAATTGTTACATATTATGAAACCTAGGTACATTATTTTACTCCTGAGTCATAACATGCATGCACGCGGTAGTGTCACATCATATCTCCAAACCCAGAGAAAGCATAAACTATTTTCGGATTTTCAAAGGATGTTCTTTGTTGATTTCCTTACAGAACGTGGTGCAAATAATGCAGACTATTATTCGACGGTTTTGCGTGATAAAGTTGAGCAGGCAATCAAGAACAAATGGAAGAAAAGACTCCGTTTACTTTCTCCAAAACAATACTCGCCCTCATACCGCTGCAAGAACAATAGAAACCATAAACAGATTTCAGTGGTATCTTCTTCCGCATTTAGCATACAGTCTTGATCCCGCTCCTTCCAATTTTTACTTGTTTGGCCCATTACAATAACGTTTAGCAACGAAACGATTTCCGTTAAATAACGAAGATATCGAAGCTGTTCAAGAGTAGATACTCTTGCAATCCAAGGAGACTTCATCGAAAAGTAATACAGTTTCATCGTCGTAATTATGTAATACCCTTTTCTACAAGGTGATTCTAAACTTGTGCGAAAAACTTTAACCACGTATAGCTGAGATTATTTAACTTCTAAATCATCTAGTAATTTAATTTTTAATTCGTTAAAGTTACGGTGATATGGGGCTTCAAAGCTTTTTTTTACATCGATTCAAATAAATGCTAATAACTTTTTGTTTCTTGTCCAATTTTGATTTAACTTTCTTGTTTGGGAAAGCAAACAGTCTAAGCTTAATGCTAGTCAAGAAAAATGTGTAGTTGTCTGTGAAAAGTGGATGAAATCCGACTCAGAATTGAAAAATTTGGTGTACAAATTTATAAAGTAGGTGTACCGTACACCAATAAATCTTGAACATAAATTACTTGAAAAAAATGGAAAAAGATATCTTATGGATGTTGGCTATACATTTCCCAGGCTGTATTGTCACCGTGTATGACCGAGTACCGACGCCCTACCTCCCACCGAAGAGGATTGGGAAGTGGCGGACCAGGTCGTATGGGGTGATAAAATTACCTAGGCTATAAATACCTCTCTTCCCTACAAGTCGCCAGGAGTGGACGGCGTCTTTCCAGCCCTACTACAATGGGGACTGGACTTGATACTTGCTCACCTGGTGCGCATCTACCAGGCATGTATCGCTTTTTGATATATACCGGAGAGCTGGAGAGAAGTGAAGGCAGTTTTTATACCTAAACCAGGCCGTACCGACTACTCCCTGGCCAAATCATATCGTCCCATTAGTCTTACATCCTTCTTACTAAAGACGCTTGAGAGACTATGTGACAGAGAAATAAGGGAGACGGTGTTTGTTTCACACCCACTGCCTGAACCAACATGCTTACATCCCAGGGAGATCTACTGAATCGGCGCTACACGTTGTAGTGGATCGAATTGAGAGATCGCTAGATAATAAATTGTCTACTTTGGAAGTTTTCATTGATATTGAAGGAACCTTTAACATGGTTTCCTTTGAAAGTATTAACTTTGTCTTACGTAGATATTGTAGCGGACCGCATTTGCCATTATATGTATATTATTACCGATAGTCGGACTTTGGGACATTATGCTCATAATTTTCATTTTTAATCTATACTCGCATAAAGATTTCATGTTAAATGCAACTAAATGCTAATGAATATTAGTTGGAGTTTGGAAATCACGCTTCAATGATCTTGGGAACGGCCGTTCCGTCATACATATTTATTTTTGTAAAGGGGCTGTCCTTTACGGGTACACTTAATTTATGAGGGCAACAGTCACAAAATAAATATCCACTTTCATGTACAATGAATGGAATTATAAAACAACTACACATTCGATAGTTGAATGTTATAATTCCATTTTTAAAACATTTGTTTGCAGCGTCTTTCTTCCAGCTATTTTATTTCAGATAACAATATAACTTCGAATTAGTCTGATCCCAAGTAAGCATAAATTGGGACAGCCGTCAATAAATGGGGCGGTTTGGGAAAAGTTTATGTATTTTCGTCAAGGACATTTCCGTTAAAAGTCATTAGTTCAAGAAACAAAAATTGGTTTCTTGTTGAATACAATACAAATTTATAATTAAATACAAAATTTATTAGGATCTGAGGATTAGGTAAAGGGAGTTATTTCGACTGTTTCTTAATAGTACTCCTATAATTTAATTAACTTTAATTAAATATTATTGGGCTCACAATAAATGGAACGTGAAATTGTTTTTCAAATTGGTACACGTGCAGTGGGTTCTCACGATCCAACACCCGTTTTTGGCCTATAAAAGCAGAAGTAAGTTGTCATGAAAAGATCATTCTTGATTTAACCGTCAGGAAGCACTACCACAAAAAGAACCCAATCCTTCACAACCCGGTATATTGCGCTGGAGGAAACTCGGCAGCAGCTGCAGGTATCCCTGCACCACCCTGTATATTGCGCTGGAGGAAACTCGGCAGCAGCTGCAGGTAGCCCTTCACCACCCTGTATATTGCGCTGGAGGAAACTCGGCAGCAGCTGCAGGTATTCCTTCACCACCCTGTATATTGCGCTGGAGGAAACTCGGCAGCAGCTGCAGGTAGCCCTTCACCACCCTGTATATTGCGCTGGAGGAAACTCGGCAGCAGTTGCAGGTATTCCTTCACCACCCTGTATATTGCGCTGGAGGAAACTCGGCAGCAGCTGCAGGTACCCCTTCACCACCCTGTATATTGCGCTGGAGGAAACTTGGCAGCAGCTGCAGGTATTCCTTCACCACCCTGTATATTGCGCTGGAGGAAACTCGGCAGCAGCTGCAGGTAGCCTTTCACCACCCTGTATATTGCGCTGGAGGAAACTCGGCAGCAGCTGCAGGTATCCCTTCACCACCCTGTATATTGTGCTGGAGGAAACTCGGCTGCAGCTACAGGTATTCTTAGCCCTTGAACTATTCCGCGCTTTTTCGTTGTTGGTTAAAAGAAATTGGGTTCCATACGTCCCATCTAAATATCTGCGTACTTGAGATCACGGCGCTCTACCTCGGCTAAGGTTTCCTGCAGTTTCCTAGCCTGAACAGGTAAATACCGGAGGTAGCTAAATTGCACTGCCTGCAGTTTAATATTGATGATAATAAAAGTATTAAACCTCTCTGGTGTTTTATTTCACGTATTTAGCTCAACTACTCTAGATACGAACCTAAGACGATCACGAAGAATCACGACGAATAGAAAGCTACAAACACAACACAAGGGTCTGTAACGCTACAATATGGAGTTGTACCTTTTCTCTATGAGTGATGAAAGGCTGTCCACAAGGCGGGGTTCTGTCTCCACTGTTGTCGAATACAGTGGTGGACAGCCTTCTAAGCTCACTCAATGATGCTGGTTTCTATACCATTGGATATGCGGATGACATTGCCATCCTCATCACAGGCAAATTTGAGGGCACGCTCTGCACCTTAATGCAGACGGCTCTCCAAGTAATGGAAAATGGTGTAGTGATCAGGCCCTCTCTGTCAATCCGTTGAAGACAGGAATGGTACTTTTCACGAATAAAAGGAAAGTTGGACCCTTACATACACCTCTACTATTTGACACTTCTCCCAGGTTTTGAGATAATGTCAAATACCTGGGAGTTATTTTTGACAAACAGCTGAATTGGAGGAAACACTTAAAGGCTAAAACTGGAGAAACATGCCTGGCTTTCTGGCAGTGTCGCCGCGCTATAGGTAAATCCTGGGGACAAGTTACGGCAGCAACCTAACTAGGATATGTGCAACGTCTTGCCTGTCTTAGTTCTATAAGTGCTATACGCTCAACCCCTACGGCCACCTTAGAGATGATCTTATGCCTTCCACCACTCGACCTTTTTATGAAGGACGTAGATGTGAGGACGGCTTTGAAGCTGCGCCATAATAATGTTATAATAAAGGTTTGTGGCATACAGCAGGCGGGGGAGGCAGACATACCTGATCCTGGATGAGGCTGTCGTCAAGACCCCTCTTCTAGATGCAATGGTAGACTACCTCCCTCCACAATATGCCTTCAACAGACACTTAAGTGTTTATGCCAATGCTGAGCCAACCCATCATATGGACATATCCATCTTTACCGACGGATCTAAAACAAGGCATGGAACATGCGGCGGAGTCTTCTCCCATAACGTAACCTAGACCACAGTATACCACCAGGCAAAATTGCTACTGTCTTCCAAGCGGAGGTAGTGGGAATAATGCATGGTGCAAATGCAATTCTTGAACGACAGATCAAGAACCAACGTACTGGTATCCACAGTGACAGCAGAGCCGCTTTACTAGCCCTCGGTAGTTGCAAAATTACCGCAGGAGTGGCACTGCAGTGCCGTGAAGCTCTCCACGATATTTCATGTCATTTCCCTTATATGGGTGAAAGGACATGACGTTAATTACGGCAATGAGAAGGCTAATGAGATTGCGAGACTTGCCTCCGAACAACCTCTTTGGGGACCAGAACCCGTTATTCTGATATCCCCGAAGACATTAAGCTTTATGCTGAACCAAGAAACCCTAAAAAACTTCACACGAAGATGGGTAAAACACTCAATGTTGTCGTCATGCAAGGGCGCCACAGACAGCCAAATATTGTGTGCAAACGTCCCGAAAGAACCTGTTGTAGTTGTACTAGTTGTAGGTATCTTATCTGGACACTGCACCCTAAATAAATATATACATGCACAGGATGGAACTGGCGAAAAACCCAAACTGTCGAGGATGTAACGGGGATAACGAGACGGCAGAACACGTCCTGTGTCACTGTCCAGCTCTCGCAACATTCAGAGACTCCATTTTGGTAGACTTTTAACCTGATATGGCCAGCAACACCCCAGTTGCGGATGTCCTCAAGTACATCCAAAGAATTGGATGGTTTGGGTGATGCCCAAATTGGGGAGCTGCTGGGGAGGTAGCACAATGGGCCCACCTATGTGACCTAAACGCATAAGAGGTAACTCATCCTCCCAAATCTTACAATGCCAATGGCTGTACATAATCCATTCCATATTCTTGAACATTGATGTTGTTGATTTCGCAGTCTTCATCTACCAGTTGCATTACACTACCTTCCTCTGAACTACTGGTGTCAATAGTTCTTACACTTTTACAAGGTTCAATGGTTAATCTCGTTTTCTTTCTACGTGTCCGTTTTCTATTGTCTATTGTTGGTTAATGTGTTATTTACTTCTTGCGCTGGATCTTCATCTCCAGATAGTTTCTGAAGAACCTTATTAGGATTTAAAGGATACATACCTGTAGCGTAAAATCCGTTAATTAAATGTCTGAAATTGCAGCATCACCTGGCTAATTTCTTGATTGAACAAGAACTGCATGCATTTTGTCCAAAGCTTCCTTTAAAAGTTTAGGGAACACATCTTTTAGTATTCCTGCTTTGCGGGCGCATTTCATTTTATAGTTTGTGAGTATAGCTCTCCAAGCAAACTCCATTGGTGCAAAATGCACAGACAGTCTAAGTTGTCACCAATTAAAATTATTTTTCCTTACAACGTTCAGCATGAGGTAGGAAATCAGTTTCGAGCCAGTCGTGGAAGGTATTTGAACCATGCTTCCGTGCGATGTTTTACTATAGCAGCGATCCTCTCTTGGTCTGTTTTCCTTCCATGTGTTACATATGTTCACTCTTATATATAACATAAGAGGACAATAAAGTGCTGTCAGCTGATCCACATACCATAATTGTAGTGGCGCTTTTTGAGCAATTGACAACTTTTTATTTGTCTGCATATTCCTTTAATTTTACCTGGGTCATCGCTGATACTTGCCTTGTCGTAATTAAAGATGTTTTTTCAGCGTATCCTTCAAATTATCAAAATACTTGGTAATTGTTTCCCTTTTTGCCTGGCTTTATTTATATTTGCTAATATACGTTGCGCTACAATGGTTTTATGTCGTTTTAATAAGCTGTATAGTCCTTTCCCGGTAAATTATTTTGAAACTTCAAGCAATATGACATACAAAACGGAGCGTCTTTGCCAACTTGTAGACAAACTACCATCTGATACTGTCTAAATCAAACACCCAAACTATAGATTAATTTGAACAATAAACAGTAAGTTAACTAATAATAGTAATGCGGATATAAGATTACCCCAACCATAAACTAACTGATCAATTAATTATATCAATAATATAGATTAATTGAATAATCAATAATACTGGATAATCAATTTAACCCACATCTTGCAACAACAATAATCAACATATCATTAAATTGATTTTTGTTCTTCAAATAGCAACATCGACCCTGCACACGAATCGACAGCTGTTACAAAGCATCATACAATAACAAAGCGTGTGTGCGCTTCTTCTTCTTCGAGTGCTTTATCTTTTACGAAACGTAGCGATCTTATCTCCTATGCTTATGTTTCGCGTTTAGAATACCACAGACACAGAGAGCCTACAGCTTAACGTGGGCTCCGAAACACGGGAAGTGCTAACACTTCTACTCCAGAGAAGATTTACTAGGCAGACTACCTAGCTGGTTTGCCATTGCCTTGCGAGAAGGACGATCGTTACAAATCCGATGTTCTGGTACTGGAAATTGAATCCAGGACCTTCAGCTTAGAAGTCTAACGCGCTAACCTCTAGCCCCGGCCGCCTCAAGGCGCTACTAAAGTGATTCAAATAAACTAAAATTTGCGTTTTCTCTTGTCAGCGTAGCTACCTTAATACGCGACCTTTCACCTTGCGTTTTTTTTTTAGCTAGTAGACAACAAATCCAGGATTGATATAAGGTGAAATAATTATCGAAAAAATCATAACGACATGTGATAAAAATTGAGAAAAATAGTGCGAAAATACCATGAAGTCAATCCAGTTTTACAACATAAGTGGAATTAATTTAGTGAAATGTTTTTACCTTATTACAACTCTTATTTTTTAAGAACATAATAGGAGACCGCGGTAGAGTAATGGCCGCAGCGCCTGGCTTGGAGTTATTCTACCAAAGTCACTCAGGTTCGAATCTTGAGCACTGCACTTTCCCAGGGTGTTTGTGGTGTCTGGGGCATGGGGTTTGCAAGGGTGGGGCATGTTAGACCTGTGAATAGCACGAAATCTGCTGAGCCGGGGTAAGCTGAGTTGGATGGGAATCTTGGAGTTGCCTTTGGTAACTCCAAGATTCTTTAAAAATAAAAAGAACATAATGTATCTAACTCCAATCTCAAGATTCATTTGATTTTCTTACAAACAGAACAATGCCAAGACTCTATTGCCAATTTCCTTTTCATTATGTCATATGTATTGTCTTTTATATTGGCTGCAGTTTGCATTGCAGCGTTCAAGTAGACGGCCCTAAAAAGGAGGGATAAGGAAACAAACGTAATGGTATGTCGATAAAAACAGTTTAATTATTTAATTTTTGGTTGCCTGGTCGCTTGAGGATCCCCTTAAAAGTGGTAAATTGCCAGGATTTATTTTTTCATTTACACAATAATTTGATTAGATTTTATGCAAAGAAACAATTACATAATCCAATAACTGATTATTTGTTGATAGATTTATCAAATAATTAACTAATTCAACAATCAACAATTAAAGTAATAGAACTATTTATTATTTAACGAATGTCAATTTTATTTCGATAATGGGAAATTTGACGAAGAAACATGTATTGATATAAAATGGCCAGGAAAACCCATTCGAAATATACAATTGTACATTGTTAAGGAGGTGTAAAACACTCAAGAATTAATTGTTGATTATTCAGTACCTACTAATGAAACAATCTGTTATTGGACGTGCACGAATGAATGAATTAATTAAACAAATACTCTACAAAATCAAAATTTACTATCTGATTTGCTTTATTGGCGACTCTACATACCGATTTGATGGATCTACTAGGAGTACCCCTACAGCAATCGAAAATAAATTGAATAGTTGCAATTACAACAAAATGTATAAAGATACGGAAATAAATGATTCATGTAAAAAATAATCGAAATATTTATTAATTATCAGTCAATAAATTAAATAATCGTTTAATTAAAAGCCTGCGAACCGCCTAAGCAATCACTACATTGATATCAAATAGCTGAGTAAATGTTCCAGATATGCGCAACTGCATGGTACTCAAAGGAGTAAATATTCAGTAATTAAATTTTCGTTCGAACAATTTCATAAATAATTGCTTAATTAAAAAGATTTAAATAAACCATATGATGTATGAAACAATAGATTATAAATATAGTTAATTTCAAACGTAGTTAATTAAATAATCTACTAATTCATATTTTTCGGACAAACATTATAGAATGAACTAATGTATTATAGATCATCATTATCGTGATTTTCGTGTTAGGAGCGTTTTTTGTTGAACGTTTTTATTCAACTCGCAAATAAGATTGTTTCAAAGAAACCAAGCTTCACATATTTCTTGTATACTTATCGTAAGGTTAGAGTGTTGGAATTGAATCGTGCATGGACCATTGACAGGTGAGGGTCACAATTATGGAAACATGAAAAAGAAAAGGACTCACTAATCTGTTGCTGTTATTAAGTACTGTAGTGTAACTCACCGGGGGGCCCACCCCTTTCACTCCGTTTCACTTGGATGGAATAATTAACCCTTTGATTGGTCCGCTCAGGTGAATGTTAACTTCCACATCATTGACCATTAGATAATTACTTCTGTTTTAATACCATTTAAACACCTGGAATCCAATGGCATTGGCGCACTCTCGAAAGAGTCAGTAGGGGAGGAATACCATCCACCTATGTCTCTGTGACACACGATGAATTGCTTAGAACGTATATGTCACAGGATTCTGGAGTCCACTGCTCCGTGACCAATTCTGTGCACCCTAAGGTGCCAATAGGGGACGGATTACCATCCATCTATGTCTCTGTGACAACCGTGCGAACTGCACAACACGAAACATGTAACACAGGATTCTGGAGTCTACTGCTCCGTGGAGTCTACTGCCCCAAGCAATTCCTTAAACTACCGTGGCTAGCCACGCTTGTACAAGCTTTCATTATCACCTGGCCAAACTCCGAGAGCTCTCAATCACAACCACACTCGTATAACCAGCAATACTGATCAGTAATCACATTTTATCTAATTGTAGCTACATACCAGAATACTCAATCACTAGTGCACTAGAATAACTATAATGAGTAGCTAGCTACATGCATAACACATGCAACCCCAAGAAGATGTCCTAACCCTCTCTACCTCATACACGGGCTTTCCTTCGTCCGCCCCCTTACTTAAGCGTCTGCTTCGTATGTTCACCCTCTTGAGGTCAAAAATGCGACCCTAGAATTCTCAATTAGTTACGCACACAGGTTCATTTTATTTTTTTATAAATTAAACACTACACTAATCAACTTTGAAATTAAATTTACATTGTTTACACTCAGCTACTTTAATGAAACATAACCTCCAAATAATTTAAATTATAAACAAACTTGGCCACACCTTCAAATTGGTAAAATTCAACCTTAATGGTTTTATATTTGATTTCTGAAGAAATTAAAATACGTGCTCTTGCTTTGAGCGACAGAACAAGACTGATTTCCAAAATTTTCCAATTTTGGTAACTTTACGCATACATCAGAATAAAATGCACCAATGAAATTCAATACAGTAATCTTTAACAATTTACAGCTGTTATAAAATATAATTAAACCATTAATTACCATCTTATTATTGAACATTTTAACAAATAAACTTCAGAATCATAATTCTGACAAAATTACCATAATTTTGATACTAATTAAAGTAAGATCTGAAGCAAAAATTTACACATGTTAAAAATTACTAAATTTTGATCAAATTCACTTACAACTGGCCAGAAACACATTAAACATAAACAAATGTATAGAAAAACATATACACCCTACACACTAATTATTTATACACCAAAAACCAGTAAATACAACATTAATACCTTATTATAATTCATCAAATAAGCAATAAACAAAATCACTCTAAATTATAAAACCTCTTATAAACTTCCTTTGTATTATATAAAAAACAAACAGAACAATCCCTACTCTTCAAATATTACATAATCCCCACATATATAAGTAATAACCATGTTATGAATCAACAAAATTCTAGCTTTTAGGACTTCTAATTTCGTCTAGGACAACCAAAAATATTCCCTGCGTCGCACAAAGACGTCTCCACATCATTCTCTAAGGAATGTTCACTTATACATCACTTTAAATCCAAATAAGGCACTACGCAGCACCTTCCGAAGATCGTACAAGACCTTATACTCTTATTAGGCATACATTTATCATTTTTAATCATTAAAAATTTATAAACAACATTCTTATCATGATAATCAAGCCAATTATATTCCATTTCAGATAAAATCAGGATTCCTATCATCAAAAATAGTATCCTTTTACATATACGAAAGGCATTACGAAGCCAAAATCACATCATATAAGGGTTATCTAGTAAAATTTACATAGTTTAGATATAGTCTAGAATAATAATATAAATATAGGGTAAAAAACATGGCAGTATCTATAGGGAAAAAATGGAAAAAAATGTAAAAAAAATGATTTGGCATTACTTGCTATTTACTCGTATGTGTAACTAAGAATCAACGGGGAACCGCCATGCGCATCCGTTGTATATCTGGGCCACTTAATTCTCCAACGTTGCTGCTGCTTCCAGCCGTTGTCGAGTCAGCGGCGCGATACATAAATCAAAATGAAAGCCACCGCGCCCTGAAACCACGCCGACACTGCCAAAAGAGTAATTACTGTAGATTTCTTTTTGCCCAGGATTGTTTGATATTGTTAGTAAATAACTGCAGCTGGTAATTATTGAGGTTTTTGGAGGTTGTCTTGCTCTTTGTCTTTTTGCTACATTTTGATTATTGTTAGCGCTGCTTACTCATACATTACGGCTAGTCTTTAATCTGCGACTTTGGTAAAGTTTCGTGTCTGAGAGGAAAGCTCACCGACCGCAGACTATTGCTTGAAGCTTGAAGGGCTGCGGGTTGGCCACCCCTATGTTAATGGTTAGGCTATTCATTTCATGAAACGGTTAGGTTAGGTTACGGTGTACAAACAACAACGGTTTAGTTTTTAACTTCGTCCTGTCTTTTTACTACGTCTGCTTTATAGTGAACAATAAGTAGGACCAAGCAGCAAGAGTTAGTGGTGCAGGAAAATCAGACGCATGCACGTAGATGTGTAGATACCAACTGTTTGAGGTTATGTTTCTGCTTTGTTTGTACATCGAATTAAGCAAACGTCACGTATTGCACGAGTCTGGTTACGATTAGATTAGGGTTAGGGAAAACTAAGTTAGGTTTGGTAGTGCTTCAAAAATATTAATAAATATAAATAAAGTGAATTGCCTTTTCATAAAATTGTAAAATTGCTCGCCGGGATGGGGTGTGAGAATGTTTACAAACTAACAGTAATGCACCAATGGAAACTCAAAATCGATTATGTGTAAATATTTATCAAGGCTAATTTGTCGGGAGCTCGGTATCTTTATGGCCAGGATTACAGTTTCAGACATGTACGCGGTGCACTGGTAAAGTACCCACACAAACAGTCAAGCTCTATTTCAGCACACACCAGCAAAACATGTAACACACAAACAACAATGCATTTCCTTATTAAAATTGCTGTTTCAACATTTTCTACTACTCGGGCGTCCCCCGTAAAATCCCACATCTAATAGCTCACCTTTGGTACAGCGACATCTGGTAGATCTCGTTCGGAGTGGGGTGACCTTGAGAGGGCCGTCTTTAATAGATGTTGACTGATATAGCTGATATAACATGTAACCGGATAACTGAATGTTACTACAGGGCAATATGCCGCCGATATCATTCTCATCACCAAATGACCTCCGCCAGTCCCAAGACTACCCCACTAGTAAAATATTGACGGATAGCTCTCAAAAATGCAATGGCTGCCACGTTCGGTCAATCAGATCGAAGTCAGCTAGAATGATGTCGATGAATCACCGACCCGCCAAGCATTTAGTAGCTTTATACAGAATTCTGCGCGGTTACTGAACCCCCAGGCGCCTTGCAGCAGAGATCCCAAACCCATAAACAGTATACAGGCCTCAATCATAAACAGTAATTACAATTACCAACAGCAACTACCTCAACAAAAGCAAAAACAGCATCTACCGCCCCATATAGCACACAACTTATCTACACCACCTTACAGGTAGCAAATGCATATTCGCCACTTCATTGCAGCCAACAATTAATCAAAACACATAACAATCATAGCTGCAGCAATTGAATATAAACTAATTATTAAAACTTTTCCAAAGATAATCAAGTTAATTATAACAAACAAAATATTCAGCACATTGCAAACTTTTTTGCATCAACGAACTCTGAAGAAGTTATTCGAGATTGCTATGTGAACTTGGGTTATATCACATAAATTAAAATTACTGCTCTCGTTAAAACGTTACCGCTTGTCGTTATTTTTTTCCATATTTAATCAGACAACCGGATACAGTGCAAATAATTGTGTTAAATGTAACTTGAGCCAGCAAACAAGTTTGCCTGCCATAAAAGTAAGCTCCTGTTTATCTATCTTGCGCGAAAATTGTACTACGCGTCGCAATTAGTAATTTTCCACGTAATCTGCTGCCTTGCTTGTCCATTTTTATCTACCATACAAAGACGCCCCATTTCTCTGATTACATTCTCCGGTGCCAGTCTCTGGGATATTAATGTTCCAGCCAACTGCATTTCTAATCTGATGCATATTTAGAGACCAACTTTTAAAAAATATTTTGATAAAAGTGTGATGACAATTCTAGGTCAGTTTGGAAAAAGTAGGTGGGTTTGGCGCCGCTGCACTCGACGAAGGATGGTCGCTTCCTCAGGAAGTTTCTCTTCGACAGCTAGAAGCTTCAAAATTTCGGTATCTGCTGCCAACGCTGAGTCACAACAATAAAAATTGTTAAGAATCTTGTTCGGTGTGGAAATGGCGATATTGGCCTCTCTGCATGAGTAATGATGACCTGGCCGTGATCTAGCGGTGTTAAATATCAAAACTAGGTCTCTGGTTACAGCTTTTCAGTTCACTGACGCGAGATTTATTTATTTTAGAGACAAAGTAGGTGTTGCTTTGTCGTCTGGTTGACCATAAGCAGCAGTTTTAGGGGGCAGCCTTGTTTTGGGGAATTTTTTCGTCGAGGCTGCCCTGTTTCGCAATCGTAACTTTGCAGTTTTTGCGCTGTGCATTCTGCAATGTTTTCTAGAAATAGCAGAAAATTGTAAATCGATTACATAATGGAATTACCATTAATAACGGTGCGTTTATTCTAAGTTTCATGTTTGATTTTATTGCATTTCTGCAGCCAAGCCCTCTACTTACTTTAAACAAAAAGAGGAGAAGCAGTTTCTTGTTATGAAATTACCCATGCGTGCACAGAGGCGGGCTGTCATAATTTAAGCAAAATTATTTAGATTTGTTGAGAAGCAGTTTACCTATTATCGCATATTGAAAAAATGATTTCACAACAATTTTATCTTTACCATACACCGAATTTTGGAAACCTAGTGTGCTTATGCTGCTACAACGAATCATCATCATCAGTAATATCAGGAAGTTATCCGTTTTAGGCAAATACTAAATGATTGAATAATATTCTACTCACTCCAACTATTCCATGTTGAATGGTATACAATCTTCTGTTTTTATATAAGTATTCAACATTACGAGTCCTGGCACTTACATTAAGCTAAAGATGAGTGATGCGAATATTGCTATACCTCCACATTAGGCTTAACATATTGTAGAGACCAGAACATACTTCCAATGTTGTTGTTGAGAGAGCTTTATCAGGAAGTATGCAATGGTATCACACGTACAACACGTCCTAGCACATATAACAATGTTTAATGAAAATTAGCTTAGTTATAATTATAACAATAGTAAAAATAAAAAGTAATCTTTTTAGTTGATATTTGTTAAAGAACTCTTTTCCCAGCTAACGAATTAAAATAAAACTTCTAAGACTACACAGGGTATCCCGCGACGTGCGGTCACTACTTCGTGTACGTAATCTTTAGACCAAATATAGTTAAAAATTCTACTAAAGTTATGCCCTAAAGTAAACCGTTTTCAAACCGTTGATTAAAAATGGTCTTACACGTAACGCAAAGTGCGCAGGGGCACCATCATGCTGGTACCACATACCACGTCTGATCACCAGAGAGACATCATATAACAATCCTCCCAAATGATCTTCTAGGAAATTTAAATATCCGTCGGTGGTTCTCAAAAACGAATGGACCAATGAGTATGTTATCAATAATTATACACCAGATATTCACTGAAAACCTATATTGAGAATTTGCACTGTGATTTCGTGTGGATTCTCCAAATCCCAAGAGTGGCTGTTCTTTCTGTTCATTAATCCATTCCTTGTAAATGTTGCCTCATGCGTGAATAAAATTCTCTTACGTAGGTTTCGATTTTTGAATGATCCAGCGGCAAAATTCCATACGAATAGCGAAATCTGTAGGTAAGAGGTCTTAGACGGGCTGGATATGAAATGGATATAAACCATGACGTTTTAATGTTCTCCAAACTCGCATTCGTGGTATATTTGTGCAGATACACGACGAACAGAGGTGCTGGGATTATTATCAATTTCTCGCAGTGTGTGTCCTCATTGTCTAGTACTTGTTGTATTGGACGCTCAGTCAATGGTTTCGGGAAAGTTCCGTGTTCACGCAGGTGGTTGTGCACTCGTTAGAGAACTCGGCAGTCTGGTAGTCGCTGATTTGGAAATCTCAACCCATCATCTCGAGCAGCTACTACTGAGTTTCCATTACAAAAACCGTATATGTAATGGATATGGGGGTACTCTCCGTTGTATAAGTAAACATTATCAACACTCTTAATAAGCGCAAGCAGGGAAATCAACTTTAAGGTGCTTTACTGTTTGACATGCAAGTAAATAGTGTCATTTCCATAGTAACGTAGAGAGTTTGTATCAAATACCACTTAATATCATTTATTGCTTGAGCTGCTTCAGTATTTAACTAAAACAGACCATAACTTCTTCAATAGTCGATTAAGATAAAATGACCACTCTTTCGTTTCAACTTCTTTCCACCTCTCGTATAGGTGAAGTAGTGACCTCACTTCACGGGACACCCCTTATTATTTGTTATTAAGGAGATCCTATAGTGACTTGGCAGGTAAATTAAGTTTTTACAAGGAAAAACCGCTATATTCGTTTTCCTGTTTATTCCTAGGCTTAGAGCCGTTTACCTGAACTCTGGAAAGCTAACTGCATCCACTGTAATAGACAATACGTGTAATATACAATAGAATACATTTTTAACCGTCAGTGGCGGCTTGTACTAAAGGGCACAAGGGCATGTGCCCACCCAACCACCAAGATAAACACAGAAAGAAATTCGCATGTAATTCAGTGCATTATTTTAATTTCATTATTTTAACGATGGTATCCAATTTTCCTTCCGCACCACAAGCGCAGCTAACAGCCTCAAAACTATTTTCCGGGGAACGCTCTGATTTGTACCTATTTAGAGGTGATTCGGTTGCCTATCGGTTATCTTCGCTATACGCGATATACCAGGCGAATAGGGCACCGAGCTCATTGTTCCCCATTTAAAGTCAACGTTTGAATTTCGACCGCAGTGTTTTGTGTTTTCGCGCAATCGCGCGTTTGAATTCAAAGACGAAAGTGACGTTTTTTCAATGATGGAAGTTAATTATGTGCAAAATCTTTTAAAAAACCCGCTATCATTTGAGGAAAAACTTTTAATTAGGAAGAAAGGAAGGCCTATTCCTGATCTTCAGATAAACTACAGTTCGACAAGTAAAACCCGAACGTACAATAGAAAATTCAACAAGAATATCTATGAAAAATACGATTGGATGTGCGGATGTTCAATAACAAATAAACCGTTTTGTTTTATGTGCTTAATTTTTAAGAAAGAGGTTAGTGCGTGGAATAAACAAGGGGTGAATGATTTAAAACACATTGCAGAGAGACATAAAATTAAGTACAACGAAGACGTGGAAAAAAATCGTCATATTTTGCTCCGGTTAATTATGTGTATTAAATTTTGCGGCGCCTTTGAACTGGCGTTGCGAGTTCACGATGAGACATTGAGGTCATAAAATCCAGGAATTTATGTAGGGTTAATCAACTTTGCTGCCGAATTAGACGCTGTGCTTGCAATACATATGAAAAGTTCACAAGTGTTTAAAGGCGTTTCAAAAACTATTCAGAACGAATTGCTAGATGCAATGTTACAAATTTACAAGCAGGAGATATTAAAAGAAATTAAATCTGCAAATTTCATTGCTTTGGAGGCCGATGAAACTACAGACACTTCTAATCATCAGCAAATGGTTGTTATTATTCGATACGTGTTTAATGGACAAATTTTTGAACACTTTTGGTCTTTTTTCAAGCCGGGTGGATATAATGCTGATGTATTAGCAAAAACATTGCTGAATGAAATGCAAACTATTTTAAATTCTCCTTCTGGGTCTGATAACAATAAACTAATCGCTCAAAGTTACGATGGGGCGTCCGTAATGAGTGGTAAGACAAATGGTGTCCAAGCCATTATCAAAAGAACATTTCCACATGCACATTATATTCACTGTTACGCGCATCAATTTTAATTTAATTATTGAACGAGCGGCACAGTGCAATAAAAATGTAAAAATTTTCTTTGCAAATTTGCAGTCATTTTCAAGCTTTTTTTCTCGATCGCCAAAACGAACGGCAATTCTTGATGAAATAGTCAAACGTAGATTACCACGCGCTGCTCCTACTCGGTGGATTTTCAAAAGTCGAACTGTGAACACATTATTTGAACACCAGGATTCTTTCAAAGAATGTTTAGACAAAATTATTGACGAAGATGAGATGGATTCAGTTACTATTAGTGAAGCAAGTGGTTTATTGAAACTTTTGAATTGCACGGAATTTCTCTACTGGATGAAAATATTTCATTTCATTATGCCACATGTTGAAATATTATTTAATCAGACTCAAATGCGCGGCATTGCTCAACTGCAAAAGGCAATTGAACAATTCCAACAGCAAATTAATCGAATTAGAAATTCTACTGACGATGACAATCAAGAACGCAATAATGAAGAACCTGCAAGGGAAAGACAAAAAACTACAGCTGGATATAACAGAGCTGTTATTGCAAAGGAAGTATGTGACACTATTTTAAGCCAAATTAGGGACCGATTTGATTTTAGGGATCACTTAAGTGCAGCAAAATTATTTGATTTTCAAAATTTTAAAACTTATAGGCATGCATTTCCTCAAAAATATTTTGATGAAACTGTGAAATCTTATCCTATGTTGGACAGTGTAACATTGAAAAGTGAACTTTCAGCAATTTATGAGCGCGATGACATGTGTGACGTAGGTGGTATTTTGCCACTTTTAGTGTTCATAGCAGACAACAACCTAAAAAAAGTTTTGACGGAAACATACAAACTGTTGGATATTATTTGTACAACGCCCATGTCGACAGCAGAATGTGCACGATGTTTTTCCACCCTCAAACCATTAAAACTTTTAGAAGCACAATGTCAGAAGATCGACTGAACGCATTGGCGGCCCTGTCAATAGAAAAGAAGTTCGTCCAGTCTATCCCGGATTTTGACAACAAAGTCATAGACGTCTTTTCCAGCATGAAAAATAGGAGAATAGATTTTATGTACAAAAAATAGTTAAGGATTTTCTTGTGCCCACCCTCTTTCTTAACTCACGAGCCGCCACTGCTTGCCATTATTTTGGTTTGTCAGAAAATCAAATAAATCGTGACATTGGGTTTGTGTTCATTTATGTTCTTAAGGGATGGTAGTTTGTAATAAGGTGAAAAAATATCACTCAATTATTTACTTATTTATCGTAAAAATAGATTCATTTCACCGTAATTTTGCACTACTTTTGGCAATTTTTTACTACAAGATCTTTTAATATTTTTGATAATTTTGTTACCTTATTTCAATCTCGGAGATGTTGTATACTAGTTTAAAAAACCACAAGACAAAAGGAAAGACCGTATTATTATTGTAGCTACGTTGACAATAGAAAATGTTACCATATTTTCAGTCAATTTAGTAGCCCCAATCTCATAATCTCATTTCAGTACTTGCATTAAGAGTATGCACAACGAGATTTCGGATATAAGAACTGCTTACAAAATAAATGTTTAGATTTGCATCGTTTACTGTATTGTATTTCCTGCTTAAAGCGATCAACCGATGCGTTGGATCGAATCCGAATACAACTAGCAAAACTATTTTTAACATTTCTAGTTTGTGTGATTCAGAAAATATTTACCTCGAAGCAAACTTTACTTAAAAATATCTGTTGAGTATTCCAGTGCACCGTTAAATATATATAATATTCTAGATGAAAATTGTAATTCAAATCAGTGTCAGGGTTTTGAATACTTTTTGGTTATATTTCTCAATCAGCGGCGGTATTTATGTGCGGTATATAACGCTACGGCTACAGGTTATAATATGACTGCACTTTAGATAATCCTTAAATTAATAACATTGAATTGCAACTGTAGGGAAGATTTTAAAATCAAATTCTGCTAGTGACAAGATATGCAGGTTTAAAAAATGTCCATTGACGTAATTCCAGAGATTTATAAAAACTGAAAAACAACGTCCTATAAAAAAATCTGAAAAGCTATAATTAATATTAATCTACGACATTTTTGGAGGTATTTGCATTCTTATATTAGCTAATGTTTTTTTTAATATTTTATAGGTTTTAAACAAGTCTTTCAACATTCGATCATGTAAATACTTTTTGTTTCTCCGGATATAACGAACACAGATTTGCATTCTCAAAAGTCTGCACATAAACGAGTTGGGCTGTGTGTATAATCGTGAATCTCTGAACAATACGTTTTTTCCAAAAAAAAAAAACATAAATAATTAGTTTAGATTACCACAATCAAAATTCGCGCATTTGTGATAGTTAAATAGAAATAAATCTTGAAGTATTGAATCTACGAAAACATAATCCCACTGGAGAAAACCCCTTTAGTAAAAAACATTTTTCCACCGAAGGAAATGTTTGATTGCAGGAGTTTTAATTCTTTCTTGTTTACCTATCAATTTTTTTTCTGCCGGTAAAGTTTTTTGTCAGCAGAATTTTTAATATCGGAAATTATTTTAACAGCCTGATCTTTTAGTCTTGGTTGCTTTGAGCTACATATTTAGCTAGTATGATTTCTTTCTCACAAAAACTTTAAACGACGGGAATTCTCCTGATATCATTTTTAACTGAAGAAACGTTGCTTTTACAATAATTTTATTTAATAGCAATATTTGTGGCGAGTGGGAACTTTGACCACCAAGGCTGTTTTCACAAGGTCCTAATGAAATTTTTATAGCAAGTTGCTTTTTATAGTGGTGAGTATTTTAACGGGATTTTTTTAACCGGGGTAGTTTTTTCAGCGAATTGTTTAACGGCGATATTTCCTGCCTGCAATTTTAAACAGCAGGATTTTTTAATTAAGTGTACTTAATAAGGTAGGTACTGGTGAGAGACGTTTTTTTATAACGGGATTTATCGCTGGCAGGGTTTTCTACTAAATCACTTTATCTTTGCTTCCCATTTTTAGCCAAAGCCATGTTAATTCGAGTAAACACAATTCTTTTCTTACTGTAGGAAGTTTTAATCAACAGAATTGTTTCTGTGGGAGTTTAACCAGTGGAATTATAAATAATGGGATTTCCATTACAGGAAGTTTTAACTGACGCTTCTTTTTGTGTTGGGAGCTTTCAACAGCAGATTTAACTAATTTGATTTTTTTCTAGACGGAGATTTAACCAACGGGAATTTTTCTGATAAGATTTTAGTGATAATATTTTTACGATCTCTTCTTTTTATCATAGAATTGTAATGCTAAAATTATAAATAATGGGATTTCCATTAAAGGAAGTTTTAACTGACGCTTCTTTTTGTGTTTGGAGCTTTCAATAGCAGATTTAACTGATTTGATTTTTTTTCTGGACGGAAATTTAACTGACGGGAATTTTTCTGATAAGATTTTAGTGATAATATTTTTACGATCTCTTACTTTTATCATAGAATTGTAATGCCGAAATTATAAATAATGAGATTTCTATTACAGGAAGTTTTAACTGATGCTTCTTTTTGTGTTGGGAGCTTTCAACAGCAAATTTAACTGATTTGATTTTTTCTGGAAGGAGATTTAACGAACGGGAATTTTTCTGATAAGATTTTAGTGATAATAATTTTACGATCTCTTGTTTTTATCATAGAATTGTAATGCCTAAATATAAATAATGGGATTTCCATTACAGGAAGCTTTAACTGACGCTTCTTTTTGTGTTGGGAGCTTTCAACAGCAGTTTTAACTGATTTGATTTTTTTCTAGACGGAGATTTAACCAACGGGAATTTTTCTGATAAGATTTTAGTGATAATATTTTTACGATCTCTTGTTTTTATCATAGAATTGTAATGCCGAAATTATAAATAATGGAATTTCCATTACAGGAAGTTTTAACTGACGCTTCTTTTTGTGTTGAGAGCTTTCAACAGCAGATTTAACTGATTTGATTTTTTTCTAGACGGAGATTTAACCAACGGGAATTTTTCTGATAAGATTTTAGTGATAATGTTTTTACGATCTCTTACTTTTATCATAGAATTGTAATGCCGAAATTATAAATAATGAGATTTCTATTACAGGAAGTTTTAACTGATGCTTCTTTTTGTGTTGGGAGCTTTCAGCAGCGTATTTAACGATTTGATTTTTTCTAGATGGAGATTTAACCAACGGGAATTTTTCTGATAAGATTTTAGTGATAATATTTTTACGATCTCTTGTTTTTATCATAGAATTGTAATGCCGAAATTATAAATAATGGAATTTCCATTACAGGAAGTTTTAACTGACGCTTCTTTTTGTGTTGGGAGCTTTCAACAGCAAATTTAACAGATTTGTTTTTTTTCTAGACTGAGATTTACCCAATGGGAATTTTTGTGATAAGATTTTAGTGATAATAGTTTTACGATCTCTTGTTTTTATCATAGAATTGTAATGCTGAAATTATAAATAATGGGATTTCCATTACAGGAAGTTTTAACTGACACTTCTTTTTGTGTTGGGAGCTTTCAGCAGCATATTTAACGATTTGATTTTTTCTAGATGGAGATTTAACCATCGGGAATTTTTCTGATAAGATTTTAGTGATAATGTTTTTACGATCTCTTACTTTTATCATAGAATTGTAATGCCGAAATTATAAATAATGAGATTTCTATTACAGGAAGTTTTAACTGATGCTTCTTTTTGTGTTGGGAGCTTTCAGCAGCGTATTTAACGATTTGATTTTTTCTAGATGGAGATTTAACCAACGGGAATTTTTCTGATAAGATTTTAGTGATAATATTTTTACGATCTCTTGTTTTTATCATAGAATTGTAATGCTGAAATTATAAATAATGGAATTTCCATTACAGGAAGTTTTAACTGACGCTTCTTTTTGTGTTGGGAGCTTTCAACAGCAAATTTAACAGATTTGTTTTTTTTCTAGACTGAGATTTACCCAACGGGAATTTTTGTGATAAGATTTTAGTGATAATAGTTTTACGATCTCTTGTTTTTATCATAGAATTGTAATGCTGAAATTATAAATAATGGGATTTCCATTACAGGAAGTTTTAACTGACCCTTCTTTTTGTGTTGGGAGCTTTCAACAGCAAATTTAACTGATTTGATTTTTTCTGGAAGGAGATTTAACCAACGGGAATTTTTCTGATAAGATTTTAGTGATAATATTTTTACGATCTCTTGTTTTTATCATAGAATTGTAATGCTGAAATTATAAATAATGGAATTTCCATTACAGGAAGTTTTAACTGACGCTTCTTTTTGTGTTGGGAGCTTTCAACAGCAAATTTAACTGATTTGATTTTTTCTGGAAGGAGATTTAACGAACGGGAATTTTTCTGATAAGATTTTAGTGATAATAGTTTTACGATCTCTTGTTTTTATCATAGAATTGTAATGCTGAAATTATAAATAATGGAATTTCCATTACAGGAAGTTTTAACTGACGCTTCTTTTTGTGTTGGGAGCTTTCAACAGCAAATTTAACTGATTTGATTTTTTCTGGAAGGAGATTTAACCAACGGGAATTTTTCTGATAAGATTTTAGTGATAATATTTTTACGATCTCTTGTTTTTATCATAGAATTGTAATGCTGAAATTATAAATAATGGAATTTCCATTACAGGAAGTTTTAACTGACGCTTCTTTTTGTGTTGGGAGCTTTCAACAGCAAATTTAACAGATTTGTTTTTTTTCTAGACTGAGATTTACCCAACGGGAATTTTTGTGATAAGATTTTAGTGATAATAGTTTTACGATCTCTTGTTTTTATCATAGAATTGTAATGCTGAAATTATAAATAATGGGATTTCCATTACAGGAAGTTTTAACTGACCCTTCTTTTTGTGTTGGGAGCTTTCAACAGCAAATTTAACTGATTTGATTTTTTCTGGAAGGAGATTTAACGAACGGGAATTTTTCTGATAAGATTTTAGTGATAATAATTTTACGATCTCTTGTTTTTATCATAGAATTGTAATGCCTAAATATAAATAATGGGATTTCCATTACAGGAAGCTTTAACTGACGCTTCTTTTTGTGTTGGGAGCTTTCAGCAGCAGATTTGATTTAACTGATTTGATTTTTTCTGGAAGGAGATTTAACCAACGGGAATTTTTCTGATAAGATTTTTGTGACAATATTTTTACGATCTCTTGTTTTCATCATAGAATTATAATGCCGAAATTATAAATAATGGGATTTCCATTACAGGAAGTTTTAACTGACGCTTCTTTTTGTGTTGGGAGCTTTCAACAGCATATTTAACTATTTGATTTTTTCTAGACGGAGATTTAACCAACGGGAATTTTTGTGATAAGATTTTAGTGATAATATTTTCATAGAATTGTAATGCCGAAGTTTCTAACTGTCGACAGTTTTAACCAGTAGTTTTATAAGATATTAGCAAGATTTTGGTAAGATTTCTTTACAATGGGATTTATTACTAGCAAGGGTTTGCAAGCTGAGGGATTACTTTGTTTCAAACTTGACATGGTCGACTTTTATTTACTGGAATTCAGTAGTTCAAGAAATAAGAATTAGAACCTCTTTTGGGGGAACTTTTGTGTTCTTTTTCCAGTTTTACGGTAGATCACTACAGATGCTGTGGAAAAGCAAACAAAAAATTATTAGACCCTTTACATATCTGATACTATTTTAGGGTTAACATGCTCTTTACATTACATTCTAACGGACCGACCTCGTGCTCTGTTCGGGAAACGCTAAAACGCTACATTGGCGTACGAACGAACTATTCTCATATATAAGAAAGGCGACAACATAAAGTATAATATAATCTAATATTGAGTTTTCTATTGATATTTTAGCTGTTTGTCCAATTAGTTTTTATAGCAATCCGTAGAAAAACCAAAATGGTACAATTTCTTCCTGAATCAATGCGACCTAGTTCTAAAAGGTTAGCCAGGGTTAGCTCGTGAAGGCCTTCGTAGGTAGATTTCATTGGTTTTTTGCGTATGATGGTTTAAGGATTTTTTGAAAACTTTTTCCTGCGAATTTTCACGCTCTGTTATTTACCAAGGATTTCTCCAGGAGTTTTTGTCCGCTCGCTCATTAAACTGCAATCTATGTAACGATATCTCCTGCGTTCTTGAAGCTGAAGCAAAGCCAATTATTCAAACGGCCATTTTCTTCGAGCCTGTTAATTTCTGCAGAATCTAGTAGCAGAAACGGTTTTTTTCTGGTATGGGACAGCCCGAGTGGAAAGTGTCCAAAACCGTGTTATGTTTAGCTTTCGGAAGTATTTCCAGGTTTGGTAGACCACAGACTGCCAATGACCTGGCCAGCAGACCGTGTCAGCTACATTTCTGATTCAGCTCAACTAACCTTACAAACAGTATTTTATATTGCAGTGTGCAGTTAGTTCCCGTTTCTTGCATTATACGCAATTAAGCGTGCATCGATAACGTCAGACCGATTGCCTTATTACCCCGTTTATTAGCGAGTAACATGAGGAGCGAGCAGGAAATGGAGTCGGTGCAACACGAAGTGCAGAAAGAACTTCAATATCGCCTCGTTTTTATCGCCTATTCCTCATTGCGAAAATGCTCTTTACGTGACGATAATTTTTAAATTATCTAAATGGGTATCTGCAGGCTTCGTCAAGGCCAGTTAATAATAATAAAACAATAATTTTGATAAATGCTTTAACGAGATAATGTAACTCTGCAATGAAGGTCTTGTTTGAGTAATTATTACGTGATGCGAACTGACAACTATTGAAAACTTCCTAATCCTGCTAATAAATATTCACATAACAATAGGTCATTTAATATTTAACAAACACTGGGGATAACAGTAATTTCGCAATAATCTTCAGCTGATCATAACTCATTACGGCGGATTATAAAAATTCCATTAATAGTTGGAGATAATCAATTCAGAGAGAAAGTTATAATACGTATTAAATCTAGCATGCAACAGAGGCGGACTGGGACCCTAACACCTTCCTAACAGTTCAAAAAAGGCTTTAGTGTGGATTCTCTTCTTGGGGTCCTTGAGGACAGTAACATTCTCTGCAACTCGTAATTGGTAATATTCCATTAAGCAATTTGTAACCTGCTGGGGTCAATGTATTTTCAAATCTATGGTGAACACATGATGATGAAGATGGAAACTAATTTGCCACAAATTATATTATATTTTGGCTATCTTTATCTTTTTATCCATTCCTGTTACATATACATACCTATATCTATTTAGTGTGAGTTATAACTCATTACACAACACTGTGCAACCAATCACAAAATAAAATTTTCATTATTCCACACTTTGTTAACCAATTACAAACGTGCAAGTAAAACACTGAACAATCAATCGAGTGACAATGAAAATAAATACACTTGTCACAATAATAATTGACAATGTTTATGAAAATTATAAAATGTAAATAGTGGAAATTCAATTTAGTAGTCCTGGGTAAAGTATTCAGCTCGCGGTAATCGCAATAACTCACATGGATGATTACAGCACTCGCCTGCGGCTTGTGCTGCAAACTACCTCCTCGTGAGTTATTTTCTACATTACTGCTTGTTAAATAATGTAATATTAATAACTAAACAGGTATATTTCGTAATCGAATCTAGCAGTTCTTAAATACCTAGTACTGACACTTGAATCAGGAGATGCTAGCGCGAGCGTCACGTCTTGTGAACGAGTAGAAGGCTTTCGTTGACGGAAGTAATGTTTCTTTACTCTCCTAAACAAAATAAACACTGTACAAAAAAGTTCTATATAAAAGAGTATTAAAGGAAATACTGAAGAAATAGTAGGTGCCTAATCAATAACTCATTACATAAAATTTTTGTAGTTCAGTGCATTTACAACATACTGTATACAGGGTGTTTCAAAAAGAATGAGTCACTGTTTGGTCATAGATTCTTTAGGTTAAAATAAACCGAATAAACCTAATATATCTAGGTAGACAGTCTTTCCGTAAGAAGTTATGAAGACTTAAAGTTAAATTTCTGATCGTTTTTTTTATAGTAATTTTCACAAATATAAAGGTATTTATTTCAAATTTGTTACACACACTATTATGTACTGTATTTTCATACAATAGGCTAGACCGTAACACAATCTCATGTTAGCTCTAGCTTTGTTATCTGTAGAATTTTATGAAACTGTTGATGAGCACTCATAGTTTTTGTGATTATGGGGTCTGCAACTCATAACGTTGGCAAGTTTATGCTTATGAACTAAGAGTAGGTACCTTATTATTGCGCTTTGAATATCTGTGCATGTGTGTATACAGAACGACTAGGTATATTAGGGTTATTCAGTTTAGTATAACCTAAAGAATTTATGACCAAACGGTGTTCCATTTTGGTATCAGTTTATCCTGACAAAACAAAATTACATGCAGTGATGCCCTTTAATTATTACATAATCTATTCATACTACGTTTCATAACCATTACCCTACTAAGACCTAAAAGTCATATCTAACGTATTAACTATTTTAGCTCCTATGCTAACGGACTTCAAAACTGCCCATTAATCAGGAATTAAGTTTAATGCAACAAAGTCATAAATTTGTTACTAGTCGTAAACGTAATAAAGCTTTTAAACCATAAAATTTTAATGATTGAAGGGCGCAGCCATATGCACAAAAGTCATACTCTTTTTTACATCATTAACACAGTAGGCGACGGCGTGATTTTATGAATGATAAGAAGAGACATAAGAGTAAACATAAAAATGTTTAATAAATCCTATAAAGATTATTGCTAGTGCGCTTAGTTACACCCTTGAAATTAGAAACGGAAATTATACAAACTGTTCGTAGTAAACAACAGTAGCATGAAATTGACATATGAAGTACATCAATGGAATCAGAATAGCATGTGCTTAACAACACATAAAATACATGCAGAGTATTTCATTTAAAATTAGCATATAACTCTCAAAACATACGCGTTGGAAAAACATAGAATTGCATTTAGTCCTTTACTTTCACTTCATGAAACTATTTTTAACAGTCTCATAGTGATTCTCTTACTTGTACAAACACCCTGTGTTCAAGAGTTCAATTAATAGTTCTACACCAAATGGCCGCTTGTGGGGTTGTACAGTGGTAGTGCCACGGCTAAATAGCCGTGCGCTATAGATGTTATAAGAACAACTTTTCCTTGGGTGAATATGCGGAACAGTTATTTAAAAGATTGCTTATTTTATCCATCATGCGACTCTGTTCGATGCGCCACCGATGTGTGTGTCATTTGTACTAAAAGGCGGAGCCAATTAACGCTTGGCTCCAATGCAACATACAGAATAAGGGGACCGCGGTAAAGTAGCGGCCGCGGCGCTTGACTTCGTAGTTATTCTACCAAAGTTGCTCAGGTTCGAATCCAGAGCACTACACTTTCCTAGGATGTTTGTGGTGTCTTTGTTATAGTTGGGGCATGGGGTTTTGCAAGGGTGGGGTATGCTATACCCGTGAGTAGCACGAAATGTGCTGAGCCGGGATAAGCTGGGTGAGATGAGAATCATGGAGTTGCCAAAGGCAACAGAATGCAACCTCCCATCACCCTCCTTTACCCGTCTCTAAACCTCTGTAATATTTATTTTGCCGGAAACCTGTGCCAACGACGACTGGACTTATTTACCTTGTCATATGACTTTTAAGCCGTAAAATATCAAACAAGATAAATATAAAATGTATATACAAATATTTTTTGAGATAAAAAACATATTCTTGATTCTGATTGGTCATAGCAGTGTCATAGTTCCTTTTTGTAACGGTATTTTTGCGCCTGGTTGGTTTGCAACCCATGTTTCTTTCTTCGCTTATGATTGTTTGCGTTTGCGCAGTCCTCCTTGACTTTCGTAAGTTGCGCCTGAGTGTTTGGTAGACAAAATTTCATTTCCGGCAATCACTTCCTGTGACTGTTACAATTGATTCAACGTCGAAGTAGATTCCTCCGCTAAGGTATTTTATACTTGAGAGTTCTTCTCGATATTTTGAAGGAATCTTTATGGACATCGTAATCTGCTGTAGTTTGTAGATTTTCGATGTGGGTCTGTGACCGATTTTTAATCTTCGTTTAATCTTGTATTCACGTCAATCGGAATTTTCGATTGGTAAGTGTCGTCCATCTTTATTTGAACATGCTAGCCTAACGCATTCTTTATTTACTATATTTAGACAACAAGTTGGGGACGGCAAGATTTTGCCAAAGTTTATTTACTTTCTGAATTGGAATCTGGGTGCGAGAAGCATTTTCTGGTCCGTATCGTCAGCTTGCGATTCAACAGGTGTTCGCCACGCGTCGACTGCACCAGAAACCAGGAAAGTGAATTCTGTTTAATTTACGTTGATTTTCGGAGTCGATTTAATCGCTCATTGTTTAATTTTACATTACTTCCTTTTTATAAGTTAATTTCAAATGGTTTAATGTGTTTGCGAATCACTTGTTTAGCTTAATACATCCATACATTAGCGTGTTACGTATTTCGTACATAATAACGTAAATATCACTTAATATATACAGGGTACGTCATCTTGAGCCGTAATATTGCGTTTATTCGGATTTGTATCGATGGTATTTTGTGTTTATAGAGCGCTTATGTCGATGAAAGTACTTTCAGCGGTTAGGGTGTTTATTTGTTTCATAAACGTTGCAGGTTTATTTGCAAAACGCAGTATTTTTACATTGCTCGATGACTTCACTTTTTTTTAAACACTATATTAAGTGACTTGAACGTGTAGTGTGTACTTATAGAGGATTCCAGAACATATTGGCACATTTATTGTAAATGTTACTTGGGGATTAATTTAATTGATGTTTTATTTGCCTCATTAAATTACCGTTGTTGCAATTGGTCTTATTATTTATTGTTACCCTATCTTTGTTAATTTTGTAGCGACTAATTAGGTAAGTGGAGAACTCGGGGTCCAGCTTACTCAATCTACATCTGAGTTAATGTTAGCGTATTTTTTTTACAAGCTGGTGGCGCCCTTTCCAGGTGATTGACGATGAGTTAATTACTTTATTTATTTGACTTTATTGGAGAACCGCCCATCTTCGATTGAGGTTCCGGGAGGCTGACATTAACCAACGTATTACTTATCTAATTTACAGGAATTTCCATAGGAAATTATTTTCAGGCGTCATATTTTTTACTGCATTTAGGTTTACTGAGGTTCCAAGTTACACAGTAAGGATGGTAATTCACATACGATTAGAATAGTTATGTATTGCACTCCGTCAGTACTTGGATGGGAGTCCCAAGGCTGTGTCAACACGACGCCTCGTGCTAGCGGCGGGCATGTTAATAGTCGGTCCCGGATCCACTAACATCATGACGTTCATTAGAGGGGTTGGAAGTCCACCTTAGTATATATCGCAAAAGTGAAAAAAAATGAATGTGAAATGATTTGGCATAAGCTGAGAGAGCGTAGTGGTTGAAAGGTCAAGATCCGCGCATAGTGCGTGCAAAAAGTCAAAACCCGAAGCGAAAGGAACTCGACATTGAAAGGTAAATACGATGTAATTCATAAAGAAAAGGTTTGATTGATTGATTGATTGAAGGGGAAGGGTTGTTTTTGCCCTTTGACACTGCGGCCTCTTGGACATATTTGCATCCCCTTCTGTCGCTAGTCGCTCTCAAGTAGATCCGTCCCCTTTCTCAGGTCTAGGAGTTTGTTGATCAGACTGGCTTGCGGTTGTATCTTGTTGGGATTAGTGCCCTCAAAGATGTGATATCGTCTACGAGCTAAGATATCGCATTGGAATATTATGTGGGAGGCTGTTTCTTCTTCCTCGCCACACAGTCTGTATATAGAATCTTCGTTAAATAGCCCTTCTTATGTTCGTTGGAGTTTTGCCGCTTAGCCTTTGAAAGTTCCCAACTGCGCCGTTTGAAGTAATTGTCTAGTCTAAAAATGCCGGCAAAAGGCAGTTCTTGGAACTCTTCGCTTACAGATTTGCCGGAAGGCACACGTGCAAGAAGATTGCTCTAGAACAATTTCGTTGAGTGGAAGTTTTGGCGGCAGGGGGATGTCAGTGGACGCTAGCCTCTGCGAATGAACGGACGTCGGGTTGTTGGCTGCTCTCTTCTGCTAAATGAATTTATCGTTTCGTTTTCTGCCTTAGGCAAAAGAATTTTAGACTTGTGTCGGATTAAATATTTTAGCAGAGTGTCAGCTTTTTGTAAAAACAATTCAGTGAATTTGTTCTCTCGATTTGGGTCGGAATAGAAGCTTTCAACCTCGTGACAGTTTCCTTTGAGCCGTTGCAAGTGACCATCCTGTGCAGCGGCGAAGATTTTGGCATTTGAAGTTCCCGTCCTTCTTTTCTTCGTCAAATAAAATCCTGGCCATGGCGTTGGCTTTCTTTTGATCCAGTCTTCAGGAGCGTGCCTGCGAATTTGTCCTGCTTCCCGAAGAACCTAGGAGCACCCCAATTGTGCCTCTCTCTACTCCGTACCGAAGAGAAAACTAAGGTAAATCTTGCCAATGTACTGTACAGTGTTTGTTTTTACCAGTTTCGTTAAAGACTACGTAAGCGTCTCTCGTGAACCATCCCTATTCCTCTGAGTTAAGCCGAAGGCCTTCTCCACCTTTCCTTTTGTGGGTCGACGAAAAAGCTTGTCCCATAACACCCTATGTTGTAGAGGTGTTGTCTGAAGTGCCAGTGTCCCGTTAGGAGTCATGTCACTACTCCAATTTGAGTCCTACGAAGTTGTAGGACTGTTTTGGTAAGCTTGTGGGGGTGGTTACCCATCATAGCTTTGCTTTGTCTTTGTCGAGGTGAGAGTCTCCAGTTTTCCGAATATTTGGTTACGATCCATTCTTTAACTGCTCGTCTCACTGTCCGCTTAGTTAGACCGACAACAGGTTCAGGCCCTGTGGCCGGTGTTTCAAGTCCTAGTTTTGCTAGTTTATCTGCATTTTCATTTCCTTCTATGCCTCTGTGACCTGGTACCCACACAAGTTTTACATTGTTAGAATTCGAGTAGCGTTCCAGACAAGTTTTGACTTAATCTGGTTTGAATTCAGTGCTTTCAAAGCTGTCAGAGATAATAAGGATGGTTTTATTTGTATAGCCCCTTCTTATGTTCTTTTCTATTGCAGCTAAAATTGCATATGTTTCGGCGTGAAATATTGTGGTAATTTGACCCAGAAATATGGAGGTACTGTATCTTGGTTTGCTGCCGTATGCACGAGCTTCGGTTCAGTTGCACGTGCTGAAACGTCTGTATATCATTCTAAGCTTTTATGCAAGTCTGGTGGTTCCTGCTGATCTCATTGTTCGCGGTTTATCCGTACTTCGAAGGGTATGTGAAAAGAGTATTTTGTTAACAAGTAGTCATGTAGAAAAGGTTTACTATGAACTGTATTCTGTCATAAATGCCAAGTGCACTCGAGTCACGTACAGGAGATACAAAATTTGTATAATTGTTATTTTTCACACACTATTCAGGAAAATTAACTTAAACTCTTACTAGCATAAATTTACATAAGTATTATTTTTTACATCAGATTGGATACAGAAAATAGTAATTATACATATTATATAAATTTGGCCTATTATTTAAGAAACAAAACTAATTCTTCATATATGGGTATTTTTGTTTGAAATTCTGTTAGCAGGTATTGCTTAAAACTTTTAACACTCTCCACCACAACTAACACTCAATATTTTGTAAATTTATACGCTCACGACGTTAGCATTTAAAAGGCAACAGAAAACTTATTTCATACTATTTTCATGCGTTGTTCGGTGTACAAGAAAAAAGCTCTACAAGTAAAATTTTGGAATTTACACAATCTACAAAAGTATTTAGCTGTAAAATCTTCTAGAAATTTGACCATGGGATATGGTTTAATCGGTTTATCTAATAGCTACTAATAGTAAGCCAAAGTAACACATCAAAGTAAGAACTCTCCATTTTGAAGCTTTCTGCATGTTCAATTATGTCGTTCTTGTTTATCCTGATATTACTGCATAATGCTCACTCATTTCAACTTAGCTCTATATTTTCGCTCGCGTCTGCGTATTTGTGGAAAAGCAAAAGCAAATATTATTTGTGATGCCCATAAAGAGCAGAAACGGTTGTCGTCTGAAAACGAAAGTTATACATTTTAGGCGCTGATTTACACAAAAACGGAATTATCTAACTAAAGTTCATTATATTTTCAACATAAAGTGTGGGTATTGTCAACTTATGGGCTCATATAAAAGCTATACAAATAGAGATATGCAAATGTTATTTAGGGTGTGAGAACGTTTAAGGAAATTGTTTTTTCTATTAAAATCTTCTGAGGGAATTTCCTTAAAACGCTATTAAAATTAGTGCAGTGGGACGGATAATAAAAATACACAAATACAACGCACAAGTTTATTTGTTGGTCTGGTACTTTTATGGGTTCATTCGATATTTTATTATTATTATTATTACAAATATTGATGATCATAGTACATCCTTTTACTTCTTCGCGAATGGTTAATATTTTCTTAACAAAAATTCAAGAAGTCATGAGTTATTAATTTACTGAATTGGGTCACTTATGAGGTATACGGAACTCCCCCGTCAGAGTTCTTTAAATGCAAATGGTTTTAGACTAGTATGACATGACACAAAATTTTTTTTGTACAAAATTCTCTAAAATCTACGATCTTTTTCAGAATCGGCGTCGCATCGGTGCGATACGCGCAATTTTTAGTGTTCTTCAATGATCACAGAGGGCAGAAGGTAAATGTTCTACTATGTGTTTACTCTGCCGCGTCGACGATAACCCTGCCCACATTTAATAGTATTTGTAAACACAAAAAAAACGTATCCAAAAATACAGAAGAATAGTACAATAGATAATAAGGAAGTCAACAAATTAACGAGATTCGTGGTTACATAAAAAACAGTAAACAGCTATTATGAAACCTTGATAGAATTCTACATTATCCACAGTCATATGATTATTTTCAGTTTGCTCATACATATCAACGTAATTTAGACCTGTTTTCGCTCACAGATAAAATTATTCGCAAAATTCTGGTTCGTGTCATGAGTGTTTTGCAGAATTTTGTGACTAAATTCTGTGTCGTGTAATATTAGCCTAATACAATTAAAAATGCCCTGTTAAAGCGTACACGTAACCTCACATTATTTCAAAAACAAAACAATTAATGAAATTATGCAACACAATTGAAGAAATGTTAAAACTTGTGTGTCAGACATATTATAGATTGGAGAACCAGTCAGCTATTAGCTACAATTCTATAAACATTATCTTATTACCAGCAGCAGGTACAAGTTAAAACTGTTACACAAATATAAATAAAACTAAGGCGGCTTTGCGGGTAGAAATAAAACGATAATGCCAATAAAAATAATAAAATTTATTTTTTACATACGAATCCGTGTAACGCACTGAAGTGGCCGAGTGGGCACGGTATTGATTGATTATTAATTTCTAAACGTGCATGAATAATTTAATTTCTCAAACAAAACAATATAAATCATATTAATCAAGAGCTCATATTATATTTGCAAACAATTTCGCATACCTAATTAACTAATCGAACGCCGTTCGTAACCAACAATTAAACTAATCAATTAATTAAATTCAATACACACAAATCCTTATTGTTATTTCAAAAATAATTATTAATTATGCGTGTTTACTAATACGGCGTCAATAAGTCCGCGGATTAGCAGTCAGGCAATGTAGCGTCGGCAGTGCATAAATAGCGGATTAGGAATTAACGGAAAATTTCAAAGTCTAATGAAAATACGAACAACGAAAAAAAAAACGTAGGTATGACATTTACAAAATGGAGCAGTTTTATATGGCAATAAACGATTTTGTAATATTTGCTCGTATTGAGTCAGCCATCAAACGCAGTGAATTTAGGTTAAATTACGTGCTTACAAATAATTCATAGGTATTTCTAAATCCGAATAGTGTAAATTACAGAAGAACCACAAAAAAACTAATCAATTCCGCAATTTACATTATTGTATATAATATCAGAGTTTTTTAGTGAGCAATCTACAGTTCATTGTTCTCAAGGTCTCAATATTTAGATTACATGTAAATTTGAGTCTTTTTCCAACACTAAAAAACTTATTTGTTTTAATAAAATTTGACAATTATAGCATGTCCAACTAGATTTAAGAGCAGTCAGAATGTTGGTTTATATTTTATTAAGCCATTCAAATGTCGATATCAAATATAATCCTATTTCATGTCTACAAAGAAAAAGTAAACATGGGTTTAGGTGAATTAGGAATTTGGATAAGTTTTTTATGTATTTATTTCTATTTACAATCTGTTCAAATTTTTTTTTTTACTTTCTGACATTTATTTGTAACCTGCTATTATGATAACTATAAGCAAATCAGATTTAAAGTAGTGCAATTACAGTGATAATTTGCATATAGAGTATACACCCATTGCCGTTTCTCTTTATGAATTCTCTTACAATTATTGTATATAACATCAGTGACATGGAAATCGCAACACCAACAAGAGGCAGGCATTTTTTGACCAAACCTGGCAGAAACGTTTAACTACTAAAAGGTAGCCTATGATTAAAATTTTAAAGAAAAAGAACAAAATACATACATAATTTTTATTAATAATGGTTTGGTCCCCCCCCCCGATTGGTTACACACTGCTCCACTTTTTGTGGCATCGATTTTAGCAGATGGTCGATTTCTTCCTGAGGTATTGTGTCCCAAGCAACCTGTAATTCGTGCTGTAGAGCTTGCAGCATCTGCGGAGGATGCAGCAAGTTCCTCAGTCTTCTCCCCATAATGTCCCAAACATGCTCGATGGGCGAACGATCAGGAGATCGGGGTGGCCATGGCAAGACATTGACATAGAACGTCTTACAATATGGGGACAGCCATTATCCTGCTGGAAAAGTGGGTCTTCCAACTGCTGAAGAAATGGAAGAATATGGGATTATACCACCTCATCCACATATCGCTGGGCGTTCATATTGCCTCGGATGAATAACAAACGGGACCTACTCCCATAAGTTATAGCACCCCATACTATAATCCCCACAGTTTGGTGCACATGCCTCGCAACAGAAAATTCAACATTGCGACGTTCCCCACGTGTTCGCCTGACCCTCATACGGCCATCATGCATCCCCAAAGAGAATCGCGATTCATCACTCAACACCTCCCTATGCCACTCTAGGTTCCAGTGCAGTCGCAACCTACACCACTCCAAACGTTGCTGTCGGTGTTGAGCCGTTAGTGGTAACACAAGATGTGGCCGATAGGATTGCAAGCCGAAAGCTCTGATTCGAGGCAGAGTCAATGCAAGAGGATTGGGATGCATTTCCAATCGCTGGAGATATTTGTCGCTGCACTTCACTATTTCTTCTTTAACTGTTTTCACATTCAAGTCTTCCAGTATTTCTTTATTAGGGATGTAGTAGGGAGCGATACTGATTGTACGAAGAATCTTCGATTGGAAACGTTCGAGTATTTCAATGTTGAAGTTCGAAGCGGCGGTGCCCCAAAGCTGAATCCCATAGCTCCATATTGGTTTTAATACAGTTTTGTAAATCAGTATTTTATTAGACAGCGATACTTCGAGTTACGGCCTAGTAACTATTAATAATTCTTTAGTTTTAAATTGAGGTGTTTTCTCTTCGTCCAGGTATGTTAAGGTTTTGTTGAGGTGCATGCCTAAATACTTCATGCAGTCTGTCTGCGGCAGAGCTCTGTCATTTATCGTTATCTCAGGAAAGATATCTCTTCGTTTAGTGAAAGTAATTTGCGCCGACTTTTGGCTGTTTATTTTAAAGCACCACTTTTTCAACCATCTACGGATAGAATTTAGGTTCTGTTGTAGAGTTCGGGCGGCTGTGTAGGGATCATGATGGGTAACGGGGATTGCCGTATCGACAGCATAAGTTGCAATAGTTGTGATGGAGCTAGTGGGTATGTCAGCCGTGTACAAAACATATAAGACCGCCCCAGGACGCTTCCCTGGGGGACTCCGGATTTGATAGAATATAGTTCCGAGAGCGCGTTTGTCCAAACTTCCTTTGGAATGATCTTTCTTCTAGACAGGATTTCAGGATGCTGTAGCAAGGGTATGGAATTGCCCGTTTTAATTTGAATAACAGACTCCTATGCCAGACCTTATCAAAGGTCTGACTAACGTAAAAACTGCAGAGCAGTAGTTCTTATCTTCGAAGGCAGTATTGATGGTGTCTACTACCCTATGTATCTGCTCAGTTATTGAATGTGCACTCCGAAAGCCGAATTGGTGATCGGGTATTAGGTTTTATCTTCGAGCAATGGAGAGAGTCTTTTGCGTAATAGTTGTTCAAAAAGTTTTGAGAGCAGTGGTATCAAACTTATTGGTCTGTAGGAAGTTGGGTCGTTGATCGGTTTTCCAGGCTTCTGGATAAGAACTACTTGGGCAACTTTCCACTAAACTGGAAAGATTCCTGTCCATAAAATGCTATTGAAGATTAGCAGCGTTAGCCTGATTGCTTTGGGGGGCAGCTCCTTCAGTATTCGCCCAGTGATAAGATCATAGCCAGAAGTTTCTTTGCAGTTTGTTCTTGTAACGATCATAGTTTCCACTTCAACGAGAAAGAAAGGTTTAATTGGGAGCGACAGCTGGAAAGGGGCTGATAGGTAATTTTCGATATTACTGTCTTCGCCATCGGATGGTAGTGGCTGGAATACTTCCTGGAGATGAGTAGCAAATGCTCCAGCTTTGCTCATATCGGTACGGGCCCGTCTTTGTTTCGAATTGGAGGCACGTGTTGTTTAGGCCTATTAAGACGACAGGTGGCTTTCCATAGTGAGTAATCCGTATTCTCTGTGGCAGACAGTCCTTTAAGGTATTCGTCAATGTATTTGTTTTTCGATTCTTTGATCATATCTTTTAACTCCCGAATAGCTGCGTTGAGCCTGCGTTTGTCATTAGGTGATTTACTAATCTGCCAAGTTCTTCGGAGACGTCGTTTATTGCTTAATATCTACAGAGCAGCAAGATTGATCTGTTTTTTTCTGCTATTTGTGGTGTAGCTCTAGTAGCAGCCATTTGTATTGACTGTCTTTTTTCCACTGCATTTTCAATCTCACATGTTGTTTTTAGTAGGATATTAGTATCTAGTTGTTCTTCTAATATTTCTTTGAAGTAGTCCCAGTTTGTTTCGCGATTGGTCAGGGTTGGTGGTTTAGTTATTTTTATTAATGAGGTACTCATAGTTGCTATTATCGGGCTGTGGTCCGAAGATAAGTCAGAACTCGACGCAATTTTTAAGTAGCCTATTGGTATATTTTTAAACAAAATACTAAAATCCAAAAACGTATCTAGGAAAGCAAAAATCTATCTATGTAAAAAAAAGTCGTAAGACCAACTGTACTGCATGGGAGCGCAGTATGGATCCTCAATAGAAAAGAGAAAGAGAGATAGATGTATGGGAGAGAAAAATTCTGAGAAGGATATTTGGGGGGAAGAAGGAATGAGAAATATGGGTAAGAAGAACAAACGGAGAAATAAGGAACCTTTACAAACAACCAGAGCTCAGCAATTAGGTCAAGGCAGCAGGACTGAGGGGGCTAGGCCACTTAGAAAGGCAATCAGACAATAGGTTTCCAAAAAAAACTAATGAATGCAATCCTAGGAGAACCAAGAAGAAGACGAAGACCGAAAAGGAAATGGCTAGACGCAGTGAAAGAAGATTTAAGAGAAAAGGGGATACAGGACTGGAAGACACGAGCTAAAGATCGGAAGGGATGGAGAGAAACTGTCAAGCTATGGCCTAAAAGGCCTGAGTGCAGCAAATATATATACAGGGAATTTTTCTTTTTAGTATGCATTGCCTATGTATATTTTTAAAAAGAACGCGTCAATTACGCCTATTGTGTAGGCAACCAACTATACAGACAACTCAAGCATGCTGTGACCAAAGCAATCAAATTAATTCAATGTTAAAAAATAAAATTAATTTTTATTTAGTATCTTCTTGCATTTTTTATACAACCATGTACAGTAAAGACGAAAAAGTGGAAATTCTAATGTGGTACCAGAATGGACACAGCTTAAGAACTGCGAAAGACTTATTTTCTGTAAAATATCCCGATTCCTTTTATTCGAACCATACCAACAATTGTTAGAAAATTGCAATCAGAGGGATGCGTAATAAATTCCCATAAAATAAAAACTAAAAGTAATCACGTTTTAACTTAAGAAATGAAATGAAATATTTTATGCTACGTTGAAGAAATCATAATTAACAGTTATAACAAAAAATAATAATTAAAAAAAAGTTTGCGATGGCCAGGAACTGAACTCGGATCAACTGCTTGGGAGGCAGCTATGCTGACCATTACACCACTTTGTCGCTGATGTATAGTGTTGTACAAAGGAAATACGATGTTCACGGTCCTTACAGAAACATCACTCTATCGATTTTTGTATTTAACAAAAAAGTCATCATTTGCATCCTATATACAGGGTGAAATACTTATTTAATATAAACACTGCATCAACATAACCTTCATACTCAAATCATTCACAACTACCGTGACGTTTGCTTCTGTTTTTTAGTTATCGGTATAGTTGGTTGCCTACACAATAGCTGTAATTGACGCGTTCTTTTTAAAAGTATACATAGGCAATGTATACAAAAAAGACAAATTCCCTGTATATTGGTATATTTTTAATCACGAAGAATTCGAGCAGGTCGGGGATTTTATTGATATCCGTTGGTCAGTAGGTGGGCTGATAGGTAGATAAGTGAGCAAGATCATATTGATACATGGATAGACAATAGAATATGACCTCTAGGGGTGGGTATACTCGAAGTGGGGGTGTTTATCATTGAAGTCGCCTCCAGCCAGAAATCTGTTACCAAGTGATCTAAAGTATTCTTCCAGGCTTTCTGGGTTGGGACGATGTCCGGAAGGACAATATGCTGCAGAGATTGTTACAGGACCAGCCCCGTCTTCTACAATTATACTCGTTGCATGTATGTATTCTGAGCAGTATTTTTGGATTTCGTAATACCTGGTATGATGTTTTATTATAACTGCTGTATTAAATACAATAAGTATATTTGTGATGCAGTATAATCAATGACTTGACAATGGTATGGTAGTGGCATTTGTGTTAGAGCAACTTATTAGTTTCTTACTAAAGCGCATAAGGTTTGGTTTCTTACAAATAGTAACATTGGCAAATCTAATGGTTTATATCTTTTTAGTCTATGAGTTTGTGTACTGTTATCAAACAAGTTCACTGTGAGTGCGTTTGGCTGGTAAGATAATTTGTTTACAATTTTACATCACATAACCAAACTTAACCTTGACTGTTCGCAATGTGATCATTGGAAAGATATCTACCGGTGTAACTTAAAGACACCCTTTGTGCATTCGTAGTGGTTACCAAACCTACAGTATCCGTTACGTTCAGCTTAAATGTGAGAAATAGTTATTCCTAATAGTTAACTTTATCGCAACGAAAAAGGTTGACTTTTGACTTTCAAGTGTGCCTTATAGTTGGATGCTTTTAAAGTGGTTAGTTTTCGGTTACATGTTCCATAACAAGATTTAAAAGTTAACAAAAAGATACTTGTAAATGCCTTCCAAAAGACAACCATTACAGGTGATAATAGTTGCACATACTGCTGTGAATAACTAAGTATATTGAAATTGGGTTTAAAAATACTCAAGTCATTTTAGTTATGGACTGAATATATTATTCTCCTGTAATTAGTAAGAAAACTATTTACAACTTGAACCTAAATGTCTTCTTATTTTATATTCTTTGAGGCTTTCTTATTATTATTTAACTTCCATTTTCCAATTACTTAGTTACAGAAATTAGCAACAACTATAGAAACAAACACAGAAATATTGTTGGTAATATGGTTATCCCATAATACAATAAATTATATTAGGTGTTTATGTTTATTTAAGCTATCGTCGAAGACAATTTTTGTTATTCTTATGTTATTTTCTTAGTTAATTTTTGGACAACCCTAAGCGGTTACATTCCATACTAGCGTGCTAGTAAAAAGACAACCTTCTTGTTACCATAATGCTAACTGTTGACATAATCTTTTCTTAAGTAGAAAGTGACGGTTAAATGCTCGCGGCATTGGTTCAAATAAATCCACAACACAAAAAAATTAATTTGAGAATGTCCAAGAATCTTTAAGAATGCTTATACGTTAGTCATGGGTACTTTAAGCATTATGAAAGGGATAAGTAAAATAAGAGATTAGCAATTCGATTACAATTATTTAGAATTATAGGTATAACAATAAAATTTAACATCCGAAAAAGTGATAATTTTTGTAATTTATAAATAAAATTACAATAAATATTACAAGGGCACCTGTGAATGTGGAACACAACGTAAATTATTTAAGGGGTGGACGGTTGTGCACCATAAGATATGCGCTGTATATACCGGTGTCTTTTTCTTAAGCCATTAGCATTTGCAAAGCATGGCCAATGGTAACACTTTTCAAAAAAGTAGCATCAATTTTCAGTTACAATCCCAAGCTTAGCGTGTGCGTCGCAACACTGGTAAACAAAAATCAACTTTTTTTGTGGCATGGATAAAACATGGCGTATGTTATGTAAAATTTCACCAGAAAGCAGAAAATAACCTTAGATTTTCTCTATCACCCACACTTTATTTGCTACAAAGTGATATACATGATACGGAAATATATCAATATCAGTATGTTCTTAATGTTGCACTTACTTCAAAATGTTGTTGCGGATGTTTTACAACGATATTTGGTCTCTTGGGCATAACGGATTAATGCCCAGCAATAATCAGCAAGTAAACTCCATAGGACTCCATTTGCCTTGGTATCCCTTTTCCAAGGTTGCAACGTCTTGATGGAACCGTTCTCCATGTTCGTCGCTTATGGCACCCAAATTTGCCGGAAAGAAATCGAGATGAGCATCCAGAAAGTGAGTTTTCAAAGACATGTTTCGTCCCATTTCTCTGTAGGCACTAAATAATTCAGTCACAAGATATTTGTAATTTTCAGCTTTGGCATTTCCAAGAAAATTGGTCACAACTGTTGCAAAAACTCGCCATGCAATTAGTTCAACTTCATTCAGCAAGTTGTCAAATTCGCCATCTTTCATTACTTCTCGTATTTGTGGTACCACAATTTGGCGTTCTTTAATTTTTGCCTCACCAACTCTGCCTAATTTCTGTTTCAGATACAAGAACTCTCTTCCGTTCCGATCTAGTGCTTTAACGAAAGTTTTCATAAAGCCCAATTTAATATGCAGTGGTGGTAGAAATACGTTATTAGGATCAACCAGCGATTCGTTGGTAATATTTTTTTGACCCGGAATTAGTGCTTGACGTTGTGACCATTACGTCTGTATATAGTGACGATCTCGTGCACGGCTGTCCCATTCACACAGGAAACAACAGTATTTTGTATACTCCAGATGAAGTCCAAGAAGAAGCGCTATCACTTTTAGGTCTCCACAGATTGACCACTCATAGTCATTATACAAGATGTGTTCTAGGAGATATCGCATATTCTCATATGATTCCTTCATAAGAACGGCATGAGCTATAGGTACAGATGGGTATTTATTGTCGTTGTGAATCTATAAATAGGCGCGAATTGCTTGGTTCATGTTTCTGTCCTGAAATAAGTTGTCAACATCCGTGCAATATACCAAAGTCCCTTCTTGAGCGAAACAATGTGTAAGTCCTTTTTGGCGTTTTCAGAAGTGAGTTATATGTACGTCACCTTTGAGGAGATTCCATCCTTTTAATCTCGATGCGAGAAGTTCTGACTGTGATTTTGCTAATTTTAAATCTCGAACTAAATCATACAGTTAAGCCTGTGAAATCAGATGTGGTTCTGTTGCAGATTCTGGTGCTTGAAATATGGATCATTATCGATTTCATATCATCAGGAACAGGAGCACGGTGCTTTCAGGTGTTTCTTCGTCCAAACTCCAAGATTCTGGTGAATTTGGGATAGGAAGTTCTTCACTATGTTCGACGGGCCGTAAAGCTAATGATAAATTGGGATACTGCACAGTATGCTTGGACTTCGATCCGACGCCCAGTATGTTAGTGAGGCAAAGGTAACAATCTGTGGCTTGGTCTTTCTGTTGTCTCCACACCGTTGGTACTGCAAAGCGCATTTTACGTTTTGTACCTTGAAACCAAACTGTTAACAATATTACACACGTCTTACAACATATGTGAGGAGCCCATGACTTATCTTGATCTCCTACTTTAACTCCGAAATAAAGTTCATAAGCTCTTCGTACAAGTGGGGTGAAAGTACGTTTTTGCAATTTAAAAGTTAGTTCCCCACACACATAACAAAAACTGTTGACATTATTTACACAGTGCCTAGGCATTGTCCTTACTTGTTAATTCACAATCAATCACAGTACCGTACAGTAAAATTAAATCAAGCATGTAGAACACAAACACGTTAATACCGACGATTCACGGCACAACATAGGAAATGCAATATCTTCATACGCCGGTAAATGCCTACTAATGACCAATATCTGATTTGGTGCGTACTTCTTGCAAATAATATACAGAAATGAACTTGACTTAACACGGTATATTCGTCACTGTTGATACATTACACAAAGTGGCGCAATATGCATATGTTGCATACTTGCAAAATATAAATTCTTGTTCCTAAAAATTCGTAGGTGATAGGCAAATTCTGTTTTTAAATTCGTTTTTAGGGTGCCGAAATACATCGGAAACACCTAAACATTTCCATGTCACAAACTGGGTGTTTAACAGTGTGTAGCGGACCGTATTTGCAATTATGTTTATATTCTAAGAGACAGTTGAACTTTTGGACATTATACTCATAATTTTAATTTTTAATCTATACGCGCATATAAATTTCATATTAATGTAACTGCTAATGTATTTTAGTTGGTGTTTAAAAATCACGCCACATTGATCTTGGGAACGGCCGTTCCTTCACACGTGTTTATTTTTTGTAAAGGGTCTGTCCTTTACGAGTAGACCTAAATTATGAGGGGCACAAACAGAAAATAAACATCAACTTTCATATACAATGAATGGAATTCTAAAACAACTGCCTACTCGGTAGTTGAATTTTATATTTCCATATTTAAAACATTCCTTTTCAGCGTTTTCTTTCAGCTATTTATTTCAGGTCTTTAGGTTAACAATATGACTTCGAATGAGTTGATCTCAAGTACGTAAGATATGCAATGTCAGCTGTCTTTAGCGCGGTTTATTGCTGTGCTAAAGATTTGGTTTAGTTTAGCCCGTAACCTTTCTAAATTATTACTTTTTTTGTTGAAATAAACCCTCATGGGTGACATTGCACACCTAGACGTATTAAGTAAACACTAAATTATGTGAGTTATTTATTTAGTTTGTTCTTCAGATTTTTAACAGATAATTAACTTATTTTTACGAAAATTATTAGTTCTAGATTTAGGGGGCCATACAATGCGTGTTGTTTCTAAAAGTAGGGTGCACGTGCAGTGGGTTCTCACGATCAAGCACCCGTTTTTTGGCCTATAAAAGCAGAAGTAAGTTGTTATGAGAGGATGATTCTTGATTTAAACGCCAAGAAGCACAGTTCCTTTACAGGTTCCCTAACCCTTCACCTGCCAGCGCTTTGATGTATCTCAGCAGCTTACGGGCCTCCCTTGACGATTGCGCTTCGAGGTATCTCAGTAGCAGCTTCCAGTTCCTTAATCATTCACCTTGCACCTTCAGAAAACCACAGTGCACACAGGCCTATAACTTCATCTTTAGTATTGTGTTTTACTGAGCAAACAGTTTAAATTTCCAAAGGAAATCGTTATACTTGAGATCACATTGTGCTACCCCGACTAAGGTTTCCTGCAGTTTCCTAGCCTGAACAGGTGAATGCCGGGGGTAGATAAACTGCACTGTCTGTAGTTGATATTTACGTTAATAAAAATATTAAACCTCTCTGGTGTTTCATTTCACGCATTTAGCTCAACTACTCCAGATTCGAACTAAAACGATCACGACGAGTCACGACGAATTACAGGTAAACACAACACAAGGGTCCGTAACGTTACAAGTGTAATTATTAAGGTTATTGATTCTTTTATACCATTAATTTTAATTAAATATTCGAATGTGACAAGAACAGCCAACTCATTTTTATGAATTTTTTAGGTTTAGTTCTTATCAGCCCTTGGTGGTACCACCGTTGGAAATACAACTAGAAGGATCTGGTATGTGCCGGTTACAAATACCGTCATTATTGGTTTAGGGTGGATCGGCGCCTATTAGAATTTCAAGCTGCAGGTCTTGAATATAAACCAAATGACCAATTTGTATGTTATATTTTCGCTAATATGACCGATTTTATAATTTCAGTTACATTTACATCGAATGTCCCGTATCTGTTTTTATATTTTATGTAATTTATGCATTTAGGCACCTAATAATCGAGGAATGGTTTCTAATAAATTTAAATACCTAATTTACAAATTCTTAAACCAAAGTTGCACTTCTGTGTCAGATTTCATCCACTTTTCACACTTCAATTGTACATTTTTCTTGGCTGGAAATTAAGCTTGGATTGTGAGATTTCGAAAACTACGACTTTTGTCAAAATGGGACAAGAAAAAAAAAAGGTATTTACATTTTAGCGAATTAATGAAAAAACCATATAAAGTGCCATATTTCCATAACGGTGCCTATTATAAATCAATTACTTGGTGATTTAGGGAGTAAATAACCTTAGTTACACATGTTTAAAATCGCCCTGAATATGAGGTAGAATTTCATACTTTCATTTAAATTTTTTCGTATCTTTAATGAATATGGGACCAATAACCTTACTCAAATGTTGCTTTTAGGAGAATGGCAGGATTATACGTGATAAATTGGAGATGTGTGCGTTCTACATGCGCGTGTTTTGAGACTTCACATCTCCTTTAAGGTAAATCTATGGTACGCGAGAGAAAAGTCACATCTAAGATATTGTATTTACTAATTACTATGGTTGTTTGACACCTGCCACCATATAAAACGTTTATAACTCTAACAAATAGAAGTAACTCTTGATGCATATGTAATCTGCATGAAAACACCTACAAATCTGTTTTTAAAACAGTTTTACATGTGGCATAGCTAAGGTTGATTCCTTGAAAAAGGTTTCAAATCAACTTAGAAGGTTAATCTTCTGTATGTTCTCTTACTTCTTCAACGTATTGTTCAATTCTTTATAGCAATACAAAATTCTCAATACTTCTTCGGGTGTTCTGGCTATCCCCTATCGCTCCTCCATCCATTCTTTATATGATTTTGAGTTCTGGCAAGGTCTTTTCTCTCTTCCCTGTTGTGTCTTCTGTTTGCATCTCCCATGTTAATCTCGGTCTTCCTTTTATTTTAATCGTCGTCATTAGTTTTGGTATTTTGCAATTATGCAATTAATTAATGCGTATTAACTTTCTTCGATAACACTTTCTTCCCCCATTCATTCATACTCCCCCCCCCCCCC